>LR778269.1:49600205-49625205 GCA_902810595.1 Coregonus sp. 'balchen'
GCTGGGTCTGTAGCTGGTGGGTCACTGTGGAGGAGTGGTGGTTAACTAGATCAACACACTAGGAACTAAAGCTGGGTCTGTAGCTGGTGGGCCACTGTGGAGGAGTGGTGGTTAACTAGATCAACACACTAGGAACTAAAGCTGGGTCTGTAGCTGGTGGGCCACTGTGGAGGAGTGGTGGTTAACTAGATCAACACACTAGGAACTAAAGCTGGGTCTGTAGCTGGTGGGCCACTGTGGAGGAGTGGTGGTAACTAGACCAACACACTAGGGGGGTGAAAGAGGAGGAGGAGGGGGAATGTTAATTCAGGTGTCTTGGCTGGAATCCAGGCCGGCTTCAAAATGGCCTTTTATTCTGCACCTGACCAATGACTGTACAATCACAGGGGAGAATGTGAGCTGTGTGGGTGGGTGGGTGTGGTGTGTGTAAGCCAGCATAAGGAATGGGTTGGTCTGTTTTCTGGAGGTTTCCTGGTTAAAATGAAGAAGTGTTAGTTTCAGTCCTGTTGTATTTCAGAAAGGGATTAATAGAGTCTGCTAAGGTGGTGGTGATGCTATCTGCTTTCCACACACACACACACACACACACACACACACACACACACACACACACACACACACACACACACACACACACACACCACACAACACACAACACACACACAACACACACACCACACACAATCCAGCCCAATGTCCTCTCCTGTGTACTACGTAGGAAATAGGGTTCCATTTGGGACGATTCCTAGACCTTGCTTCTAACCATTCTCATATATCTGTAGCTGTCACCTTCCTATAGACCTTGCGTTTATTAGTAGCTCTACCTGAGTCCTTCCGTTCAGTTACCAGCTCTAGCTGGGTCAGTTACCAGCTCTAGCTGGGTCAGTTACCAGCTCTAGCTGGGTCAGTTACCAGCTCTAGCTGGGTCAGTTACCAGCTCTAGCTGGGTCAGTTACCAGCTCTAGCTGGGTCAGTTACCAGCTCTAGCTGGGTCAGTTACCAGCTCTAGCTGGGTCAGTTACCAACTCTAGCTGGGTCAGTTACCAACTCTAGCTGGGTCAGTTACCAGCTCTAGCTGGGTCAGTTACCAGCTCTAGCTGGGTCAGTTACCAGCTCTAGCTGGGTCAGTTACCAGCTCTAGCTGGGTCAGTTATCAGCTCTAGCTGGGTCAGTTATCAGCTCTAGCTGGGTCAGTTACCAGCTCTAGCTGGGTCGTTACTTGATTTGGAACTACTTGTTCAACTTCACTGTGACCTCCTGGGAGAGTTACAGACAGTTGTGGAAGAGATATTCCACATTATAATTATACGACTTGCCTTTCAGATACTATTTGTGCCACAGCACTTTGAGATTGTCCTTTTGTCTCCACGGTGGAAACAGCTGCCTTTCCACAAGTTTACGCCAATTGGAAAACATTTTCAATATCCTATTATTGGAATAAAAAATAGTTGGTATAATCACTAAACTTTTTGGCAGTTGGCGTAATACAACTCTGTGCTTTCCCACCACCCAGGCATCTGATGGTACGTACCAAGCTCACTTCACCTGCCTAACCTAACCCCTAGCCATACCTGTCACTTCTCAGTAGGGGAGATTGTACATAGACCAACTCCTTCCAAAACTCTGTTTATTGGCCTGTTGCTGAGCTGTTAAACACAATTCTATCCAAGACCCAACAACCTTGTACGAACTTTTACCCCTGTAGCTTGCACTCTCCATAGGAACCCACAGTTTCCAGATTGGCTCAGATTAACCCTGTAATATTACAGACCACCTGTCAAGGTGTCATTTCACTGTGTGGCCCTGAGCATCACCCCTAACATGAACCCCAGGCTCTGTTCTTCTCTCTCTCTCTCTCTCTCTCTCTCTCTCTCTCTCTCTCGTTTCTCTCTCTCTCTCTCTCTCTCGTTTCTCTCTCTCTCTCTCTCTCTCGTTTCTCTCTCTCTCTCTCTCGTTTCTCTCTCTCTCGTTTCTCTCTCTCTGTCCTCTCACTCTCTCCCTGTCTCTCTCTCTCCTCTCACTCTCAATTCAATTCAATTCAATGGGCTTTATTGGCATGGGAAACGTATGTTAACATTGCCAATGCAAACAGAGATAGTAAACAAAAGTGAAATAAACAATAAAATTAACAGTAAACATTACACTCAGAAGTTCCAAAAGAATAAAGACATTTCAAATGTCATATTATGTATATATACAGTGTTGGAACAATGTGCAAATAGTTAAAGTACAAAAGGGAAAATAAATTAACATAAATATGGGTTGTATTTACAATGGTGTTTGTTCTTCACTTGTTGCCCTTTTCTTGTGGCAACAGGTCACACATCTTGCTGCTGTGATGGCACACTGTGGTATTTCACCCAGTAGATAAGGGAGTTTATCCAAATTGGATTTGTTTTTGAATTCTTTGTGGGTCTGTGTAATCTGAGGGAAATATGTGTCTCTAATATGGTCATACATTTGGCAGGAGGTTAGGAAGTGCAGCTCAGTTTCCACCTAATTTTGTGGGCAGTGTGCACATAGCCTGTCTTCTCGAGAGCCAGGTCTGCCTACGGCAGCCTTTCTCAATAGCAAGGCTATGCTCACTGAGTCTGTACATAGTCAAAGCTTTCCTTAAGTTTGGTTCAGTCACAGTGGTCAGGTATTCTGCCACTGCGTACTCTCTGTTTAGGGCAAAATAGCACTCTAGCTTGCTCTGTTTTTTTTGTTAATTCTTTCCAATGTGTCAAGTAATTATCTTTTGTTTTTGTATTCTCATGATTTGGTTGGGTCTAATTGTGTTGCTGTCCTGGGGCTCTGTGGGGTCTGTTTGTGTTTGTGAACAGAGCCCCAGGACCAGCTTGCTTAGGGGACTCTTCTCCAGGTTCATTTCTCTGTAGGTGATGGCTTTGTTATGGAGGGTTTGGGAATTGCTTCCTTTTAGGTGGTTGTAGAATTTAACGGCACTTTTCTGGATTTGATCATTTGCGGGTATCGGCCTAATTCTGCTCTGCATGCATTATTTGCTGTTTTATATTGTACACAGAGTATATTTTTGCAGAATCCTGCATGCAGAGTCTCAATTTGGTGTTTGTCCCATTTTGTAAACTATTGGTTGGTGAGTGGACCCCAGACCTCACAACCATAAAGGGCAATGGGTTCTATAAATGTAGTATTTTTAGCCAGATCCTAATTGGTATGTCAAATTTTATGTTCCTTTTGATGGCACAGAAGGCCCTTCTTGCCTTGTCTCTCAGATCGTTCACAGCTTTCTCTCTCTCTCTCTCTCTCTCTCTCTCTCTCTCTCTCTCTCTCTCTCTCTCTCTCTCTCTCTCTCCCCCTCTCCCCCTCTCCCCCTCTCTCCCTCTCTCTCGCTCTCTCGCTCTCTCTCCCTCTCTCTCCCTCTGGCCACGAAACACAGTAACACACATTTTCCATTGTGAATCAATGCATGGTCATGGTACAAAGACTGGACACAAACACCACCGTTTTGACAGGGAAGAAGAGAGAGGGGGGGAGGAGAGAGCGAGAGAGAGACAGAGAGAGAAGGAGCGAGGGTGAGCTGGTGTAAGAGAGATGTTGTCATCGGTTTTGGCAGTGGTCTCAGCAGTGATGCAGTTGATATTATCTCTCTCTCTCTCTCTCTCTCTCTGACTCATCCGACCTAGGAGCATGTTCTGGTCTCCCAGGGTGACCTCAGGGTCTGGGGGTGATGTGTAGTGACAGGTCCCTCTTCAAGAGAACATAGTAGAGTAGAAGCTGGAAGAACAAACTTTGCTCCAACTCTGGAAGAACAAACTTAGCTGCTTTGTACTGCCAGCTCCTAGTCCTACCTGTTATATTCCTACTGTGTCTGGCCTTCCCATCCTCCCCACACTCAGACTCTGGGAGATATTCAACTGTGACTAAAGCCTCCATGGTGACTGTGGGAACTGGGAATACACCATGTCCGTGTTTTTCCCCCTGCCTCAGATTGGTGACCTAAACTCCCTCACGCCACGCACAGGAAAAGCAAATATTGCCTTATTCACGATTCAACTGCTCTCGCCATAGATGGCCTCATGGGCAGTTACCACTGTGAGTTACCGAATGTTTGTTTTTGTGATTTTGTAGCTTTTAACTGTGTCCAACAAGAGAAAAACTTGACAAAATGCGGAGAGATTAGTTTTGTATCGGTCAGATGTAGGAGCGAAATGCCATTTTATTTTCCATTACACAGTGTTCTCCTTCTGAAGAGTTTCAACCAGCCCTGTCGTGTAAACACTGAGACAACACAGAGTTCATGGTCTGTTGAATACTATGTTACCCTGGTACAGAAACACTCACTGTTCCTCACTGCTCCACACTGCTCCACACTGCTCCTCACTGCTCCTGACTGCTCCTGACTGCTCCTCACTGCTCCACACTGCTCCTCACTGCTCCTGACTGCTCCTCACTGCTCCACACTGTTCCTGACTGCTCCACACTGTTCCTGACTGCTCCACACTGCTCCACACTGCTCCTCACTGCTCCTCACTGCTCCACACTGCTCCTCACTGTTCCTCACTGCTCCTCACTGCTCCTGACTGGTCCACACTGTTCCTGACTGCTCCTCACTGCTCCTCACTGCTCCACACATGCTCCTCACTGCTCCACACTGCTCCTCCTGCCTCCACAATGCTCCACACTGCTCCTCTGCCTCCACATGTTCATGACTGCTCCACACTTGTTCCTGACTGTCTCACACTGCTCCTGACCGCTTCCTGATGCTCCTCAGCTACACACGCTCCAAATGTCTGGTAAATTAAAATATGGAAACCCTGGTTCAGTGATACTATGGAACACCAACAGAGATCCTCCCCTCCTCCCCTGGTTCTGTGTGTCAGCCTACTGTACAGATAAACCCTGTTAACATCTGGACCAGAACATACAGGCTGAGTTTCACCCGTTAACATCTGACCAGAAATACCGGCTGAGTGAACCCCTGTAACATATGACCAGAACATACAGGCTGAGTTAACATGTAAACATATGGACCAGAACATACAGTATGAGTTAACCCTGTCAACATCTAGACCAAACATTACAGGCTGAGTTAACCCTGTTAACATCTGGACCAGAACATACAGGCTGAGTTAACCCTGTTAACATCTGGACCAGAACATACAGGCTGAGTTAACCCTGTTAACATCTGGACCAGAACATACAGGCTGAGTTAACCCTGTTAACATCTGGACCAGAACATACAGGCTGAGTTAACCCTGTTAACATCTGGACCAGAACATACAGGCTGAGTTAACCCTGTTAACATCTAGACCAGAACATACAGGCTGAGTTAACCCTGTTAACATCTAGACCAGAACATACAGGCTGAGTTAACCCTGTTAACATCTGGACCAGAACATACAGGCTGAGTTAACCCTGTTAACATCTGGACCAGAACATACAGGCTGAGTTAACCCTGTTAACATCTGGACCAGAACATACAGGCTGAGTTAAAATTTCTTTTTGATACTGTTGCAAAGCTAACTAAAAAGCAGCATTCCCCAAGAGAGGATGGTTTTCACTTCAGCAGTGATAAATTCATGAACTTCTTTGAGGAAAAGATCATGACCATTAGAAAGCAAATTACGGACTCCTCTTTGAATCTGCGTATTCCTCCAGGGCTTAGCTGTCCTGGATCTGCACAGCTCTGCGAGGGCCTGGGATCGGGAGAGACACTTAAGTGTTTTAGTACTATATCTCTTGACACAATGATGAAAATAATCATGGCCTCTAAACCTTCAAGCTGCATACTGGATCCTATTCCTACTAAACTGCTGAAGGAGCTGCTTCCTGTGCTTGGCCCTCCTATGTTGAACATAATAAACAGCTCTCTATCCACCGGATGTGTACCAAACTCACTAAAAGTGGCAGTGATAAAGCCTCTCTTGAAAAAGCCAAACCTTGACCCGGAAAATATAAAAAACTATCGGCCAATATCGAATCTTCCATTCCTCTCAAAAATTTTAGAAAAAGCTGTTGCGCAGCAACTCACTGCCTTTCTGAAGACAAACAATGTATACGAAATGCTTCAGTCTGGTTTTAGACCCCATCATAGCACTGAGACTGCACTTGTGAAGGTGGTAAATGACCTTTTAATGGCGTCAGACCGAGGCTCTGCATCTGTCCTCGTGCTACTAGACCTTAGTGCTGCCTTTGACACCATCGATCACCACATTCTTTTGGAGAGACTGGAAACCCAAATTGGTCTACACGGACAAGTTCTGGCCTGGTTTAGATCCTACCTGTCGGAAAGATATCAGTTTGTCTCTGTGAATGGTCTGTCCTCCGACAAATCAACTGTACATTTCGGTGTTCCTCAAGGTTCCGTTTTAGGACCACTATTGTTTTCACTATATATTTTACCTCTTGGGGATGTTATTCGAAAACATAATGTTAACTTTCACTGCTATGCGGATGACACACAGCTGTACATTTCAATGAAGCATGGTGAAGCCCCAAAATTGCCCTCGCTAGAAGCCTGTGTTTCAGACATAAGGAAGTGGATGGCTGAAAACTTTTTACTTTTAAACTCGGACAAAACAGAGATGCTTGTTCTAGGTCCCAAGAAACAAAGAGATCTTCTGTTAAATCTGACAATTCATCTTGATGGTTTGTAAAGTCGTCTCAAATAAAACTGTGAAGGACCTAGGCGTTACTCTTGACCCTGATCTCTCTTTTGACGAACATATCAAGACTGTTTCAAGGACAGCTTTTTTCCATCTACGTAACATTGCAAAAATCAGAAATTTTCTGTCCAAAAATGATGCAGAAAAATTAATCCATGCATTTGTTACTTCTAGATTAGACTACTGCAATGCTCTATTTTCCGGCTACCCGGATAAAGCACTAAATAAACTTCAGTTAGTGCTAAATACGGCTGCTAGAATCCTGACTAGAACCAAGAAATTTGATCATATTACTCCAGTGCTAGCTTCCCTACACTGGCTTCCTGTTAAGGCAAGGGCTGATTTCAAGGTTTTACTGTTAACCTATAAAGCGTTACATGGGCTTGCTCCTACCTATCTTTCCGAGTTGGTCCTGCCGTACATACCAATACGTACGCTACGGTCACAAGACGCAGGCCTCCTAATTGTCCCTAGAATTTCTAAGCAAACAGCGGGAGGCAGGGCTTTCTCCTATAGATCTCCATTTTTATGGAACAGTCTGCCTACCCATGTGAGAGACGCAGACTCGGTCTCAACCTTTAAGTCTTTACTGAAGACTTATCTCTTCAGTAGGTCATATGATTGAGTGTAGTCTGGCCCAGGAGTGTGAAGGTGAACGGAAAGGCTGGAGCAACGAACAGCCCTTGCTGTCTCTGCCAGGCCGGTTCCCCTCTCCACTGGGGTTCTCTGCCTCTAACCCTGTTGCAGGGGCTGAGTCACTGGTCTGCTGGTGCTCTTTCATGCCGTCCCTGGGAGGGGTGCGTCACTTGAGTGGGTTGAGTTACTGACGTGATCTTCCTGTCTGGGTTGGCGCCCCCCCCCCCCCCTTGGTTTGTGCTGTGGTGGAGACCTCTGTGGGCTATACTCGGCCTTGTCTCAGGATTGTAAGTTGGTGGTTGGGGATATCCCTCTAGTGGTGCGGGGGCTGTGCTTTGGCGGAGTGGGTGGGGTTATATCCTTCCTGTTTGGCCCTGTCCGGGGGTTTCTTCGGATGGGGCCACAGTGTCTCCGGACCGCTCCTGTCTCAGCCTCCAGTATTTATGCTGCAGTAGTTTATGTGTCGGGGGGCTGGGGTTAGTTGGTTATACCTGGAGTACTTCTCCTGTCTTATCCAGTGTCCTGTGTGAATTTAAGTATGCTCTCTCTAATTCTCTCGTTCTCTCTTTCTCTCTGAGAACCTGAGCCCTAGGACGACCCATACGTCAGGACTACCGGGCATGATGACACCCTGCTGCCCCCAGTCCGCCTGGCCTTGCTGCTATTCCAGTTTCAACTGTTCTGCCTGCGGCTACGAAACCCCTACCTGTCCCAGACCTGCTGTTTTCAACTCTAAATGATCGGCTATGAAAAGCCAACTGAGAGACCTGAGCCCTAGGACCATACGTCGGGACTACCGGCCGTGGTGACTCCTTGCTATCCCCAGTCCGCCTGGCCTTGCTGCTATTCCAGTTTAAACTGTTCTGCCTGCGGTTATGGAACCCCTACCTGTCCCAGACCTGCTGTTTTAAACTCTAATGATCGGCTATGAAAAGCCAACTGAGATTTATTCCTGATTATTATTTGACCATGCTTGTCACTTATGAACATTTTTGAACATCTTGGCATGGTTCTGTTATAATCTCCACCCGGCACAGCCAGAAGAGGACTGGCCACCCCTCATAGCCTGGTTCCTCTCTAGGTTTCTTCCTAGGTTTTGCCTTTCTAGGGAGTTTTTCCTAGCCACCGTTGCTTTCTACACCTGCATTACTAGCGTTTGGGGTTTTTAGGCTGGTTTCTGTACAGCACTTCGAGATATTAGCTGATGTAGAAGGGCTTATTATAAATAAAATTGAAATTGATTGATTAACATAGGACCAGAACATACAGGCTGAGTTAACCCTGTTAACATCTGGACCAGAACATACAGGCTGAGTTAACTAACAGGCTGAGTTAACCCTGTTAAACATCTGGAACCAGAACAACAGGCTGAGTTAACCCGTTAACATCTGGACCAGAACATACAGGCTGAGTTAACCCTGTTAACATCTGGACCAGAAACATACAGGCTGAGTTAACCCTGTTAACATCTGGACCAGAACATACAGGCTGAGTTAACCCTGTTAACATCTAGACCAGAACATACAGGCTGAGTTAACCCTGTTAACATCTGGACCAGAACATACAGGCTGAGTTAACCCTGTTAACATCTAGACCAGAACATACAGGCTGAGTTAACCCTGTTAACATCTAGACCAGAACATACAGGCTGAGTTAACCCTGTTAACATCTGGACCAGAACATACAGGCTGAGTTAACCCTGTTAACATCTGGACCAGAACATACAGGCTGAGTTAACCCTGTTAACATCTGGACCAGAACATACAGGCTGAGTTAACCCTGTTAACATCTAGACCAGAACATACAGGCTGAGTTAACCCTGTTAACATCTGGACCAGAACATACAGGCTGAGTCTACCTGTGAACATCGAACCAGAAAATACAGTGCTGAGTTAAACCCTGTTGAACATCTCGACCAGAACATACAGCTTGAAGTAACCCTGTTAACATCTAGACCAGAATACCGGCTGAGTAAACCATGTAACCATCTTAGACCAGAAACATACAGGCTGAGTAAAAACGTAACATCTGGACCAGAACATACAGGCTGAGTTAACCATGTGTTAAAATCTGGACCAGACATACAGGCTGAGTTAACCCTGTTAACATCTAGACAAGGAAACATAAAGGCTGAGTTAACCCTGTTAACAATCTGGACAAGAAACAAAGGCGTGAGTAGTTAAACCCTGTTAACACTGACAGAACATACAGGTGATTAACCTGTTAATTAGGACCAGAACATAAGAACAACATACAGGCTGAGTTAACCTGTTAAACATCTTTAGACACAACATAACAGGTGGTCAATGGCTTTATCGTGTGTGCTACTCTTTAAAAGCCAAAGCCGTACGTGTCAGTGTGGGAAAGTGTTTCAAACGCCACTTTGAGGAAGAATGAAAAAATACATACCCACACAGTAAAACATCTACACTACCGTTCAAAAGTTTGGGGTCACTTAGAAATGTCCTTGTTTTCAAAAGTTTGCGGTCACTTAGAAATGTCCTCGATTGGAGCCAATTTCCTCCTACAACAGGACAATGACCCAAAGCACAGCTCCAAACTATGCAATAACTATTTAGGGAAGAAGAAGTCAGCTGGTATTCTGTCTATAATGGAGTGGCCAGCACAGTCACCGGATCTCAACCCTATTGAGCTGTTGTGGGAGCAGCTTGACCGTATGGTACGTAAGAAGTGCCCATCAAGCCAATCCAACTTGTAGGAGGTACTTCAGGAAGCATGGGGTGAAATCTCTTCAAATTACCTCAACAAATTGACAACTAGAATGCCAAAGGTCTGCAAGGCTGTAATTCCTGCAAATGGAGGATTCTTTGACGAAAACAAAGTTTGAAGGACACAATTATTATTTCAATTAAAAATCATTATTTCTAACCTTGTCAATCACTATATTTCCTATGCATTTTGTTATATTTCCTATTCAAACTAATTTCATGTATGTTTTCATGGAAAAAAAATGAAATTTCCAAGTGACCTCAAACTTTTGAACGGTAGTGTATATGTATACATACACACACAGTAAAACATCTATATGCATACCCACACAATAAAACATCTGTATCCATACATACCCACACAGCAAAGCATCTATATGTATACATACCCACACAGTAAAACATCTATATGTATACATACCCACACAGTAAAACATCTATATGCATACATACCCACACAGTAAAACATCTATATGTATACATACCCACACAATAAAACATCTGTATCCATACATACCCACACAGCAAAGCATCTATATGTATACATACCCACACAGTAAAACATCTATATGTTATACATAACATATATAGCAAATTACCCACACAAGTAAAGCATTATAGGCGATTAAACCCACACAGTAAAACATCTATATAGAACATACCACACAGTAAAGCATCTATATAGTATACAACCCACACAGTAAACATCAGAGCCTACATACCAACACAGTAGTAAAGAATTCTATAGGCATACATACCCAACACGGTTTAAAACATCTAGATGTATACATCCCCCACCACAGATTTTAGGCTAATAACATACAATGTATAACCCTACCCAACAATAAAACATCTAATATGATCATGTTACCCACACAATATTATAAACAGCTATATGGATACATACCCACACAGTAAACAGTCTAAGGTATACTACCCCACACAGTTAACATCTACCGATGCATACATACCCACACAGTTTAAAAACAGCGATATATGGCATACATACCCACACTAGTAACACATATATATGCATACCCACCACAGTAATGTTAAAACATCTGTATAATTCCATACATACCACACAGCAAAGCATCTATATGTATACATACCCACACAGCAAAACATCTATATGCATACATACCCACACAGTAAAACATATATATGCATACCCACACAGTAAAACATCTGTATCCATACATACCCACACAGCAAAACATCTATATGCATACATACCCACACAGTAAAACATATATATGCATACCCACACAGTAAAACATCTGTATCCATACATACCCACACAGCAAAGCATCTATATGTACAGTGGGGAAAAAAAGTATTTAGTCAGCCACCAATTGTGCAAGTTCTCCCACTTAAAAAGATGAGAGAGGCCTGTAATTTTCATCATAGGTACACGTCAACTAATGACAGACAAATTGAGGAAAAAAATTCCAGAAAATCACATTGTAAGATTTTTTATGAATTTTATTTGCAAATTATGGTGGAAAAATAAGTATTTGGTCAATAACAAAAGTTTCTCAATACTTTGTTATATACCCTTTGTTGGCAATGACACAGGTCAAACGTTTTCTGTAAGTCTTCACAAGGTTTTCACACACTGTTGCTGGTATTTTGGCCCATTCCTCCATGCAGATCTCCTCTAGAGCAGTAATGTTTTGGGGCTGTCGCTGGGCAACACAGACTTTCAACTCCCTCCAAAGATTTTCTATGGGGTTGAGATCTGGAGACTGGCTAGGCCACTCCAGGACCTTGAAATGCTTCTTACGAAGCCACTCCTTCATTGCCCAGGCGGTGTGTTTGGGATCATTGTCATGCTGAAAGACCCAGCCACGTTTCATCTTCAATGCCCTTGCTGATGGAAGGAGGTTTTCACTCAAAATCTCATGATACATGGCCCCATTCCTTCTTTTCTTTACATGGATCAGTCGTCCTGGTCCCTTTGCAGAAAAACAGCCCCAAAGCATGATGTTTCCACCCCCATGCTTCACAGTAGGTATGGTGTTCTTTGGATGCAAACTCAGCATTCTTTGTCCTCCAAACACGACGAGTTGAGTTTTTACCAAAAAGTTCTATTTTGGTTTCATCTGACCATATGACATTCTCCCAATCCTCTTCTGGATCATCCAAATGCACTCTAGCAAACTTCAGACGGGCCTGGACATGTACTGGCTTAAGCAGGGGGACACTGCAGGATTTGAGTCCCTGGCGGCGTAGTGTGTTACTGATGGTAGGCTTTGTTACTTTGGTCCCAGCTCTCTGCAGGTCATTCACTAGGTCCCCCCGTGTGGTTCTGGGATTTTTGCTCACCGTTCTTGTGATCATTTTGACCCCACGGGGTGAGATCTTGCGTGGTGCCCCAGATCGAGGGAGATTATCAGTGGTCTTGTATGTCTTCCATTTCCTAATAATTGCTCCCCACAGTTGATTTCTTCAAACCAAGCTGCTTACCTATTGCAGATTCAGTCTTCCCAGCCTGGTGCAGGTCTACCATTTTGTTTCTGGTGTCCTTTGACAGCTCTTTGGTCTTGGCCATAGTGGAGTTTGGAGTGTGACTGTTTGAGGTTGTGGACAGGTGTCTTTTATACTGATAACAAGTTCAAACAGGTGCCATTAATACAGGTAACGAGTGGAGGACAGAGGAGCCTCTTAAAGAAGAAGTTACAGGTCTGTGAGAGCCAGAAATCTTGCTTGTTTGTAGGTGACCAAATACTTATTTTCCACCATAATTTGCAAATAAATTCATAAAAAATCCTACAATGTGATTTTCTGGATTTTTTTTCCTCAATTTGTCTGTCATAGTTGACGTGTACCTATGATGAAAATTACAGGCCTCTCTCATCTTTTTAAGTGGGAGAACTTGCACAATTGGTGGCTGACTAAATACTTTTTTTCCCCACTGTATACATACCCACACAGCAAAACATCTATATGCATACATACCCACACAGTAAAACATCTATATGTATACATACCCACACAGTAAAACATCTATATGTATACATACCCACACAATAAAGCATCTATTTGTATACATACCCACACAGTAAAACATTTATATGTATACATACCCACACAGCAAAACATATATATGCATACATACCCACACAGTAAACATCTATATGTATACATACCCACACAGTAAAACATCTATATGTATACATACCCACACAGTAAAACATCTATATATATGCATACCCACACAGTAAAACATATATATGTATACATACCCACACAGTAAAACATCTATATGTATACATACCCACACAGTAAAACATCTATATGTATACATACCCACACAGTAAAACATCTATATGTATACATACCCACACAGTAAAACATCTATATGTATGCATACCCACACAGTAAAACATATATATCCATACATACCCACACAGTAAAACATCTATATGTATACAGTGAGAGAAAAAAGTATTTGATCCCCTGCTGATTTTGTACGTTTGCCCACTGACAAATAAATTATCAGTCTATAATCTTAATGGTAGGTTTATTTGAACAGTGAGAGACAGAATAACAACAACAAAATCCAGAAAAATGCATGTCAAAAATGTTATAAATTGATTTACATATTAATGAGGGAAATAAGTATTTGACCCCGTCTCAATCAGAAAGATTTCTGGCTCCCTGGTGTCTTTTATACAGGTAACGAGCTGAGATTAGGAGCACACTCTTAAAGGGAGTGCTCCTAATCTCAGCTTGTTACCTGTATAAAAGACACCTGTCCACAGAAGCAATCAATCAATCAGATTCCAAACTCTCCACCATGGCCAAGACCAAATCAATCAATCAATTTTATTTTATATAGCCCTTCTTACATCAGCTAATATCTCGAAGTGCTGTACAGAAACCCAGCCTAAAACCCCAAACAGCTAGTAATGCAGGTGTAGAAGCACGGTGGCTAGGAAAAACTCCCTAGAAAGGCGAAAACCTAGGAAGAAACCTAGAGAGGAACCAGGCTATGAGGGGTGGCCAGTCCTCTTCTGGCTGTGCCGGGTGGAGATTATAACAGAACCATGCCAAGATGTTCAAAAATGTTCATAAGTGACAAGCATGGTCAAATAATAATCAGGAATAAATCTCAGTTGGCTTTTCATAGCCGATCATTAAGAGTTGAAAACAGCAGGTCTGGGACAGGTAGGGGTTCCATAACCGCAGGCAGAACAGTTGAAACTGGAATAGCAGCAAGGCCAGGCGGACTGGGGACAGCAAGGAGTCACCACGGCCGGTAGTCCCGACGTATGGTCCTAGGGCTCAGGTCTCTCAGTTGGCTTTTCATAGCCGATCATTAAGAGTTGAAAACAGCAGGTCTGGGACAGGTAGGGGTTTCGTAGCCGCAGGCAGAACAGTTGAAACTGGAATAGCAGCAAGGCCAGGCGGACTGGGGACAGCAAGGTGTCATCATGCCCGGTAGTCCTGACGTATGGTCCTAGGGCTCAGGTTCTCAGAGAGAAAGAGAGAACGAGAGAATTAGAGAGAGCATACTTAAATTCACACAGGACACTGGATAAGACAGGAGAAGTACTCCAGGTATAACCAACTAACCCCAGCCCCCCGACACATAAACTACTGCAGCATAAATACTGGAGGCTGAGACAGGAGCGGTCCGGAGACACTGTGGCCCCATCCGAAGAAACCCCCGGACAGGGCCAAACAGGAAGGATATAACCCCACTCACTCCGCCAAAGCACAGCCCCCGCACCACTAGAGGGATATCCCCAACCACCAACTTACAATCCTGAGACAAGGCCGAGTATAGCCCACAGAGGTCTCCACCACAGCACAAACCAAAGAGCTCTCCAAGGATGTCAGGGACAAGACTGTAGACCTACACAAGGCTGGAATGGGCTACAAGACCAAGCAGCTTGGTGAGAAGGTGACAACAGTTGGTGTGATTATTCGCAAATGGAAGAAACACAAAATAACTGTCAATCTCCCTCGGCCTGGGGCTCCATGCAAGATCTCACCTCGTGGAGTTGCAATGATCATGAGAATGGTGAGGAATTAGCCCAGAACTACACAGGAGGATCTTGTCAATGATCTCAAGGCAGTTGGGACCATAGTCACCAAGAAAACATTTGGTAACACACTACGCCGTGAAGGACTGAAATCCTGCAGCGCCCGCAAGGTCCCCCTGCTCAAGAAAGCACATATATAGGCCTGTCTGAAGTTTGCCAAGAACATCTGAATGATTCAGAGGAGAACTGGGTGAAAGTGTTGTGGTCAGATGAGACCAAAATGGAGCTCTTTGGCATCAACTCAACTCGCCGTGTTTGGAGGAGGAGGAATGCTGCCTATGACCCCAAGAACACCATCCCCACCGTCAAACATGGAGGTGGAAACATTATGCTTTGGGGGTGTTTTTCTGCTAAGGGGACAACTTCACCGCATCAAAGGGACGATGGACGGGGCCATGTACCGTCAAATCTTGGGTGAGAACCTCCTTCCCTCAGCCAGGGCATTGAAAATGGGTCGTTGATGGGTATTCCAGCATGACAATGACCCAAAACACACGGCCAAGGCAACAAAGGAGTGGCTCAAGAAGAAGCACATTAAGGTTCTGGAATGGCCTAGCCAGTCTGCAGACCTTAATCCCATAGAAAATCTGTGGAGGGAGCTGAAGGTTCGAGTTGCCAAACGTCAGCTTCGAAACCTTAATGACTTGGAGAAGATCTGCAAAGAGGAGTGGGACAAAATCCCTCCTGAGATGTGTGCAAACCTGGTGGCCAACTACAAGAAATGTCTGACCTCTGTGATTGCCAACAAGGGTTTTGCCACCAAGTACTAAGTAATGTTTTGCAGAGGGGTCAAATACTTATTTCCCTCATTAAAATGCAAATCAATTTATAACATTTTTGACGTGCGTTTTTCTGTATTTTTGTTGTTGTTATTCTGTCTCTCACTGTTCAAATAAACCTACCATTAAAAATATAGACTGATCATGTCTTTGTCAGTGGGCAAACGTACAAAATCAGTAGGGGATCAAATACTTTTTTCCCTCACTGTACACCTTAGCCAAATACATTTAAACTCAGTTTTTCACAATTCCTGACATTTAATCCTAGTAAAAATTCCCTGTATTAGGTCAGTAGGGATCACCAATTTATTTTAAAAATGTGAAATGTCATTTGGAATGTGGACCCATTCCAACACCTGCTCCCTGGCCCTCAGCCAATCACATCTACTATGTCTGTTAGCTGTAAAGCAATACAACCACACTATGATGGCGGGACACACATTACAACAGTGTTAAAAAGAGCAGCTGGCTCCATCTATGTAATGAAATCTGTTGTTGTACTGTATGTATACATTTGATGCACAGTTCTAATTGGTGCACCTTCTCTCCTCCTCCTCCAGTTGGAGCTCCAGTCATGCTGTGTTAACATCTCTCCTCCTCCAGTTGGAGCTCCAGTCATGCTGTGTTAACATCTCTCCTCCTCCAGTTGGAGCTCCAGTCATGCTGTGTTAACATCTCTCCTCCCTCCAGTTTGGAGTCTCCAGTCATGCTGTGTTTACATCTCTCCTCCTCCAGTTGGAGCTCCAGTCATGCTGTGTTAACATCTCTCCTCCTCCAGTTGGAGCTCCAGTCATGCTGTGTTAACATCTCTCCTCCTCCAGTTGGAGCTCCAGTCATGCTGTGTTAACATCTCTCCTCCTCCAGTTGGAGCTCCAGTCATGCTGTGTTAACATCTCTCCTCCTCCAGTTTGGAGCTCCAGTCATGGCTGTGTTAACATCTCTCCTCCTCCAGTTTGGAGCTCCAGTCATGCTGTGTTAACATCTCTCCTCCTCCAGTTGGAGCTCCAGTCATGCTGTGTTAACATCTCTCCTCCTCCAGTTGGGAGCTCCAGTCATGCTGTGTTTAACATCTCTCCTCCTCCAGTTGGAGCTCCAGTCATGCTGTGTTAACATCTCTCCTCCTCCAGTTGGAGCTCCAGTCATGCTGTGTTAACATCTCTCCTCCTCCAGTTGGAGCTCCAGTCATGCTGTGTTAACATCTCTCCTCCTCCAGTTGGAGCTCCAGTCATGCTGTGTTAACATCTCTCCTCCTCCAGTCATGCTGTGTTAACATCTCTCCTCCTCCAGTTGGAGCTCCAGTCATGCTGTGTTAACATATCTTCTTTTCTGTCCTCCAGTTGGAGCTCCAGTCATGCTGTGTGTTCCTCCCCAACGATAGCCTCCCCTCTCCCAGCACCATTATCTGTGGAGACATCCCTGGTACTGTCCGTAGCTGGTACCACAACCAGGCCACCATGCCTGGGACTCTGGTAGTCTGTCTCCCCGATCACTGCTTTCTGCTGGACACAATACTGGGCCCCTGCAGACTGCCCATGGTGCCAGCCCATATGGAGGAAGGTAGGTTGTTATTACACTGACAATAGCAGGACCCCTCGTGCCCTTCATGGTGTCCAGGCCCATACTGAGGAAGGTAGGTTGTTATTACACCTTTTTAAGCAGGCACCCCTTTCAGGTTCCCCGGGCCCAACGGGGAAAGGGTAGTTTTTATTACCCGTTATACAAACATCCCCTTTCATGGTGCCCCGGCCCAACGGGGGAAAGGGTAGGTTTTTTATTACACCTGTTTAGCAGGACATCTCCTTTGGTGTCCGGGCCCCATCTGGGGGGAAGGAGGTTGTTTTTACACCTGTTAAAAGCGGACTCTCCTCAGGGGGGTCCAGGCCATATGGGGGGGGAAGGGAAAGGTTGTTTTAAACCCCGGTTATCAGGACATCCCTTCAGGTGCCAGCCCCATACGGGGAAGGTGGGTTTGTTATTAACCTTGTTATAGCGGGACATCCCCTTTCATGGTGTCAGGCCCCCTACTGGGGGAAGGGTGGGTTTGTTTTTTTACACCTGTTAGCAGGACACCCTTCAGGGTGTCCAGGCCCAACGGAGGAAGGTAGGTTGTTATTACCCTTTTTTATAGCGGGACATCTCCTTCAGGGTGCCCAGGCCCTCGGGGGGGAAGGGGGGGTTATACTCTTATATTTTAAAAAACCCAAAACTATTTTTAAGTGAAAAGAAAGGTTTTCAAATGACCGGACATTCAATCGGCACCAATGACCCCCTATTTTTCCCCCCTAAAAATCTAAATTTATATTAGGAAATAAACCTCAAAACGGGGGATTTTTGGTTCATTCCTCATTACCTTAAAAATGACAGATCTAATGGAGAGACTGTTAGGGGGGGGTTTTAGATGAATTAAGCTTCTTACTGTGGTGAGGTGAGGTTGACTAACCGGTCTATCCTCTGCCAGAACTTCCACGTTCCCCAACAGAAAAGGGCCCTTTTTTTTAAACCCCTCCTATTTAAGACATCAGATTTTGGGTGTGGGTTAACAAAACCTCCGCAAAAACACTTGCGGGTTTTGCGTTAAAATAAACAGCTGTGGTCATACTTCATTCCCTGCTCTGAATAGATCATGTTTAATGCCGGGAAATCAGAGCTAGTCTCTCATGTTTAAGCCCGGGATAGAGCTATCTGTCATTTTAATCCCTGATCAGAGCTGTCTGCATGTTTAAGCCCGGTTTCAAGCTGTCGTCAGTTTATGCCCTGATCAGAGCTAGTCTGTCATTTTAAAAATGCCCTGTCAGAGCTAGTCTGCTGTTTAATGCCTGGATCAGCTGTCTGTCAAATTTCCTCCCCTTGGGAGCTCCAGTTTATGCCTGGATCCCCAGGCTGGCTCATCATCTGTTTAATTGCCCTTGATCATTGAGCTAGTCTGCTGTTTAATCCTGTCAAGCAAATCTGTCATGTTTATCCCATGGATCAGAGCTAGTCATGCTGTTTACATCCCTGGATCCAGTGAGCTAGTCTGTCATGTTTAATCATCACTTCCTCCTCCAGTTTGGAGATCCAGTCTGTCTGTTTAATGCTCCTGGATCCGCTAGTGTCTGTTAAGCCCTGGAAATCAAGCTATTCTGCACTGTTTAAATCTTCCCTCTCACAGTTAGCTTCCAGTTAATGCTTGTTCATCCTCCCCTCCTCCATGTTTAATGCCCCCTCAGGCTAGGTCTGTCATGTTTAAGCCATAAGCTTCTGTTTTTAATGCCTCCATCAGAGCTGCCTGCATCGGTTTCCTCCCCAACTAGCCTTCGTTTAGCCCTGGTCAGACCCTATCTGTCATTTAATCCCTGGTAACTGTCCGTCATGTTTTGCCTGGACAAGCTAGCTGCCAGTTAATGCCGGGGATCAGGCTAGTCTGTCTTTTGCCCTGATCAACTGTCTGTCTTTTAATGCTGGACACAAATACCATGGAGCCCATCAGCTAGTCCTTTTGCCCTTCAGGTGTCTGCCCATGGTTATCCCCTGGACAGAGTAGTGTCTTTGTTAATTAATCTGTTATCTGTCAGGACATGCCTTCAAGGCTGTCCAGTTGCCCTGATCAGAGGCTAGTTGTATGTTAATACCCTGTATAAGGCAGCCCTGTCCTTCATGCTGATCCAGGCCCACTACTGCAGGAAGCGTAGTTGTTGTTAACCCCTGGATCGGGAGCTATCTGTCTGTCAATGCCGGGTCACAGAGCCATGACTGGAGAAGGTAGTTGTTTTTAATGCCCGGGATCAGAGCTTCCTTCATGGTGTCCAGGCCCCTGGAGAAGGTAGGTTGTTTATTACAAGACCTGTCATATTAGCCGGAAATCAAGCTCTTTCTGGTCCATGTTTAAGCCTGGATCAGGGAGGTTATCTCTTATTTTTAATGCCCAAACTATTGTATTTTAATGCCCTGGATCAGAGCTATTGTCATGTTAATGCACGGGACATTCTATTTCATGTTAATGCCCATCAATAGCCTGCTTTTCCCTTCCAAACAGTTCATGTTTAATCTGGACAAGCCTCTGTTGAATACCGGGTAGAGTAGTTGTCTGTTATGCCTTGCAGGTTCTCATTTTAAGCCCTGGATCAAAGCTACGATTAAGTGGATCAGAGCTGTTAGTGGGTGTTTAATCTGATAGTACAGCTTTCTTCTAGTTTAAGGTGCCTTGGATCAAAAGCTTTTGTCTATTCCCCTGGTCAGAAGCATCTCCACTGTTATGCCCTGGACAAAAAGCAGTTGTTTTAAATCAACCCTGTCTAGTTTAATGCCAATCAGAGCTGGTGTGCATGGTTTAAAGCCCTGCATCAAACTGCAGTTGTCAGTTAAATGCCCTGTGAGTCTAGTCTTCTTTATCCTGGTCAGAAGTAGTCTTCATGTTTAATGCCCTGATCAGAGCTAGTCTTCATGTTTAATGCCCTGGATCAGAGCTGTCTGTCATGTTTAATGCCCTGATCAGAGCTAGTCTGTCATGTTTAATGCCCTGATCAGAGCTAGTCTGTCATGTTTAATGCCCTGGATCAGAGCTAGTCTGTCATGTTTATGCCCTGGATCAGAGCTAGTCTGTCATGTTAATGCCCTGGATCAGAGCTAGTCTGTCATGTTTAATGCCCTGGATCAGAGCTAGTCTGTCATGTTTAATGCCCTGGATCAGAGCTAGTCTGTCATGTTTAATGCCCTGGATCAGAGCTAGTCTGTCACGTTTAATGCCCTGGATCAGAGCTAGTCTGTCAGTTTAATGCCCTGGATCAGAGCTAGTCTGTCATTTAATGCCCTGGATCAGAGCTAGTCTGTCATTTAATGCCCTGGATCAGAGCTAGTCTGTCACGTTTAATGCCCTGGATCAGAGCTAGTCTGTCACGTTTAATGCCCTGGATCAGAGCTAGTCTGTCATGTTTAATGCCCTGGATCAGAGCTAGTCTGTCATGTTTAATGCCCTGGATCAGAGCTAGTCTGTCACGTTTAATGCCCTGGATCAGAGCTAGTCTGTCATGTTTAATGCCCTGGATCAGAGCTAGTCTGTCATGTTTAATGCCCTGGATCAGAGCTAGTCTGTCATATTTAATGCCCTGGATCAGAGCTAGTCTGTCATGTTTAATGCCCTGGATCAGAGCTAGTCTGTCATGTTTAATGCCCTGGATCAGAGCTAGTCTGTCATGTTTAATGCCCTGGATCAGAGCTAGTCTGTCATGTTTAATGCCCTGGATCAGAGCTAGTCTGTCATGTTTAATGCCCTGGATAAAGCTAGTCTGTCATGTTTAATGCCCTGGATCAGAGCTAGTCTGTCATGTTTTAATGCCCTGGATCAGAGCTAGTCTGTCATGTTTAATGCCCTGGATCAGAGCTAGTCTGTCATTTTAATGCCCTGGATCAGAGCTAGTCTGTCCGTTTAATGCCCTGGATCAGAGCTAGCCCTGTCCATGTTAATGCCCTGGATCAGAGCTAGTCTGTCATTTTAATGCCCTGGATCAGAGCTAGTCTGTCATGTTTAATGCCCTGGATCAGAGCTAGTCTGTCATGTTTAATGCCCTGGATCAGAGCTAGTCTGTCATGTTTAATGCCCTGGATCAGAGCTAGTCTGTCATGTTTAATGCCCTGGATCAGAGCTAGTCTGTCATGTTTAATGCCCCTGGATCAGACTAGTCTGTCATGTTTAATGCCCTGGATCAGAGTAGTCTGTCTAAATTTATATAATGCCCTGGATCAGAGCTATAGTCTTGTCACGTTTAATGCCCTGGATCAGAGCTAGTTCTGGCATGTTGAATGCCCTGGATCAGAGCTAGTCTGTCATGTTTAATGCCCTGGATCAGAGCTAGTCTCATGTTTAATGCCCTGGATCAGAGTGTATGTGTGTATGTTTTGTGTGTGTGTGCGTGCGAGTGTTTGCCTGTGTGTAGGTGTTGGGCTCTCCATTCCTCTTCCATGCCCCCTGCCAGCCAACAGTAATGTGTTAGCTAGACTCTGAGGACCATGAAACCAGGGTGGCTATTCTTAAATCAAGAGCTGCCTGCCTGTGTCTGTCTCTGTCTCTGTCTCTGTCTCTGCCAACTAGGACCAGGCCCGCTTTACTGCCTGGCCTGGCTGCCTGCCTGTGTTGGTGGGGGCAACTCTTCGAACCCTCTAAAGGAATGACATCTTCTCTACACTCTTAGTTCCTACCAGGACATATTATGGGACAGAGTTTAATGTTCTCCTCCCCCTCTATGACTACAGTAGTGATGATTCTATGTAAAATGTCCTTTCTGAAGTCTCATCCTATGTGTCAGCATTGGCTTACTCTTGTCCTTTCTGTATCCCCAATAGACATACAATACATGTATTCACCCCTGCCTCTCCCCCTCCACCCTGCCCTGCCCAGGTGATGCCTTCCCATGGACCATAACCCTGAGTCAGTTCAGTGTGTACACCCTGTTGGGTCAGCAGCGGTCTCTGAGTCTCCTGGAGCCAATGGGCTGTACCTCCACACTGGCAGTTACCTCCCACAAGCTGCAGGCTGCAGGCCCCGACGGACGACACGCCTTCATCGTCTGTCTGCACGTTGACCTGGAACCTCTGAACATCAAGGTCTCCAACCCCCAGGTTAGTACACACACCCACACCCCAACCCCCAGTAGGTTAGTACTGGACCATAGAATAATATACAGGTTAATACTGGACCATAGAATAATATACAGGTTAGTACTGGACCATAGAATAATATACAGGTTAGTACAGGACCATAGAATAATATACAGGTTAGTACTGGACCATAGAATAATATACAGGTTAGTACTGGACCATAGAATAATATACAGGTTAGTACTGGACCATAGAATAATATACAGGTTAGTACTGGACCATAGAATAATATACAGGTTAGTACTGGACCATAGAATAATATACAGGTTAGTACTGGACCATAGAATAATATACAGGTTAGTACTGGACCATAGAATAATATACAGGTTATAGAATATAATAATATACAGGTTAGTACTGGACCATAGAATAATATACAGGTTAGTACTGGACCATAGAATAATATACAGGTTAATACTGGACCATATAATAATATACAGGTTAATACTGGACCATAGAATAATATACAGGTTAATACTGGACCATAGAATAATATACAGGTTAGTACTGGACCATAGAATAATATACAGGTTAATACTGGACCATATAATAATATACAGGTTAATACTGGACCATAGAATAATATACAGGTTAGTACTGGACCATAGAATAATATACAGGTTAGTACTGGACCATAGAATAATATACAGGTTAATACTGGACCATATAATAATATACAGGTTAATACTGGACCATAGAATAATATACAGGTTAGTACTGGACCATAGAATAATATACAGGTTAGTACTGGACCATAGAATAATATACAGGTTAGTACTGGACCATAGAATAATATACAGGTTAGTACTGGACCATAGAATAATATTACAGGTTAGTACTGGACCATAGAATAATATACAGTTAATACTGGACCATAGAATAATATACAGGTTAGTACTGGACCATGAGAATAATATACAGGTTTAGTACTGGACCATAGAATAAATACAGGTTAAGTACTTGGACCATAGAATAAATACAGGTTAATTACTGGACCATAGAATAATATACAGGTTAGTACTGGACCATTATAAATAATATAACAAGGTTAGTTACTGCTGGACCATAGAATAATATACAGTTAATACTGGACCATCGAATTATATACAGGTCAGTACTGGGACCATATAATAATATACAGGTTAGTACTGGACCATAGAATAATATACAGGTTAGTACTGGACCATAGAATAATATACAGGTTAGTACTGGACCATAGAATAATATACAGTTAGTACTGGACCATAGAATAATATACAGGTTAGTACTGGACCATAGAATATATACAGGTTAATACTGGGACCATAAATAATATACAGGTTAGTACTGACCATAGAATAATATAACAGGTTAGTACTGGACCATATAATAATATACAGGTTAGTACTGGACCATAGAATAATATACAGGTTAGTACTGGACCATAGAATAATATACAGGTTAGTACTGGACCATAGAATAATATACAGGTTAGTACGGACCATA
Organism: Coregonus sp. 'balchen'; assembly: GCA_902810595.1. Lineage (NCBI taxonomy): Eukaryota > Metazoa > Chordata > Actinopteri > Salmoniformes > Salmonidae > Coregonus > Coregonus sp. 'balchen'. The sequence goes on from LR778269.1 coordinate 49,624,151, forward strand.
GAATAATATACAGGTTAGTACTGGACCATAGAATAATATACAGGTTAGTACTGGACCATAGAATAATATACAGGTTAGTACTGGACCATAGAATAATATACAGGTTAGTACTGGACCATAGAAATATATACCAGGTTAGTACTGGACCATAGAATAATATACAGGTTAGTACTGGACCCATAGAATAATATACAGGTTAGTACTGGACCATAGAATAATATACAGGTTAGTACTGGACCATAGAATAATATACAGGTTAGTAACTGGACCATAGAATAATATACAGGTTGTACTGGACCATTAGAATATAATAATATACAGGTTAGTACTGGACCATAGAATAATATACAGGTTAGTACTGGACCATAGAATAATATACAGGTTATAGAATATAATAATATACAGGTTAGTACTGGACCATAGAATAATATACAGGTTAGTACTGGACCATATAATAATATACAGGTTAGTACTGCACCATAGAATAATATACAGGTTAGCACTGGACCATAGAATAATATACAGGTTAGTACTGGACCATAGAATAATATACAGGTTAGTACTGCACCATAGAATAATATACAGGTTATAGAATATAATAATATACAGGTTAGTACTGGACCATAGAATAATATACAGGTTAGTACTGGACCATAGAATAATATACAGGTTAGTACTGGACCATAAAATAATTTTCAAGATAGGTTAGTACTATAGATCTATATACAGGTTAGTACTATAGGTTAATATACAGGTTAGTACTATAGATTTATTTACAGGTTAGTTCTATAGATTTATATACAGGTTAGTTCTATATATTTATATACAGGTTAGTTCTATAGATTTATATACAGGTTAGTACTATAGATTTACATTGGGGAGAACAAGTATTTGATACACTGCCGACTTTGCAGGTTTTCCTACTTACAAAGCATGTAGAGGTCTGTAATTTTTATCATAGGTACACTTCAACTGTGAGAGACGAAATCTAAAACAAAAATCCAGAAAATCTCATTGTATGATTTTTAAGTAATTCATTAGCATTTTATTGCATG
>LR778269.1:49632705-49647556 GCA_902810595.1 Coregonus sp. 'balchen'
TGTCTTTCATCACTGGTTTTATGAATGATATTAAAAGTTCTGTTTGGAATCCAGAATGTGTCTGCCTACGAACACACTCCTGGTTTGAAGAAGGTGAAGTGGAGCTGACAGTTCCTTGGACTGTGTTCTGGCGTTCTGACTGTGGAACAATGGTGGAGCGGTGGCCGTTCTGCCTGCTGGCAGTAGCTAACTCTTAACAGAACACTGACCTTAGTTTCCACTGTCTCACACACACACACACACACACAGGAAAACGAAGAACAGCAACACATATGATAACTGTAACATAAAGCATTTAGGCCTAAATATAAAAGAGAAATCCATTGGCTGATTTGAGTTCAGACTTTAACAGTGAGTCTTGATTACTACAAGTCCACCATATTAGGGGATATCAGGGGTGTATTGTGGAATAAAACACTACTGAAGGGGGCAGAGAACGTGTAACCAACTGCCCCCTTCCCACAGACACACACACACACGCACGCATTTGCTCAGTGCAGTAGACCTTGTGCTTCACTGGTCCTCCAGAGTCCAGGCACTGTGCCGTCTGTCTCCTAGCCTGCCAGCAGTGCTCCATGTCGGGTATGGCAGGCAGCTGTTGGCCTCCTCTGGATCCACGTTAGCACTTCTTCCTGGACATGTTTGAAATGTATTGTCATGATTTCCCTTTGATTTATGCTTATTTGTAGAAGGTGTGTGTATGTGTGTGTTCCTGTATGTGTGTGTGTCTATAAATTCAGACCCATAGTAGTAGACATGCATATAAACATGCATGTGTGTGTGTGTGTGTGTGTGTGGCCCCCAGCCCAGGGACCTTCTTCTCTCTCTGTGATGCTGAAGAGCTGTGTGTGGCCCCCAGCCCAGGGACCTTCTTCTCTCTCTGTGATGCTGAAGAGCTGTGTGTGGCCCCCAGCCCAGGGACCCTCTTCTCTCTCTGTGATGCTGAAGAGCTGTGAGTGGCCCCCAGCCCAGGGACCCTCTTCTCTCCCTGTGATGCTGAAGAGCTGTGTGTGGCCCCCAGCCCAGGGACCCTCTTCTCTCTCTGTGATGCTGAAGAGCTGTGTGTGGCCCCCAGCCCAGGGACCCTCTTCTCTCTCTGTGATGCTGAAGAGCTGTGTGTGGCCTCCAGCCCAGGGACCCTCTTCTCGCTCTGTGATGCTGAAGAGCTGTGTGTGTGGCCCCCAGCCCAGGGACCCTCTTCTCTCTCTGTGATGCTGAAGAGCTGTGTGTGTCTGGGGAGGCCAGGATCTTGGACAGACATGGAGCTTTGACTTCCAGAAATTAGCTCACTGTTAAAGAGCGCAACTCTGCTCAGATCCCCCTTCCTCTCTTTGACCCAAATTATACTTTAAAATCCGCAATCCCAGCTCCCCTGTATCCCCTTTCTTGAACACTTATCATTTAAATATCATTCCGTTCTTCTCGCGGTCTCTCACTTCTCTCTTTCCCTCTCTCTATTCTTCTCTCCCCTCTCTGTCTCTGTCTCTGTCTCTATCTGCCCTCTTCTCTTCATCTTCTTCTCTCTCTCTATTCTCTTTCCCTTTATATTCTCTCTTTCTCTCTCTCTCTCTCTCTCTCTTCCCTCTTCTCTTCTCTCCTCTCTCTCGCTCTCTTTTATCACTCCTCTCTATCCTCTCTTTTCCTTCTCCTCTCTCTTCTCTCTCTCTCTGCCTCCCCTTTTCCCTCTTCTTCCTCTCTGTCCTCTCTCTGTCTCTCTCTCTGTTCTCTTCTCTCTTCTCGCCTCTCTCTCTTCTCTCTGTCTTCTCTGTCTCTCTCTCTGCCTCATGTTTTCCACTTTAGTTCAGTTGTGGTTGTGTTTTGAAGTTCTGGCTCTAGTGAGTGGGTGTGATGTGATGGATATAAATATTAGAAACAGTTAACAGTGGAACTTCTAACTGAATCCAGTCTTCCTAATGGGAATAGATGACACTTGTTGCTCACAGTCCAAATGATATGCATGTCTACTATGGGTCTACATCTATAGACAGACACACACCTGATCCCCTCTCCCTCTCCTCTCTGCTGTAACAAGGCACAGTATCATATAGCCATTAAGCTGCCTAGCCAAATCAAGGTAATGGTCTCTGAAGTCATAACTTCATTCCGGCAGTACATGAGAACTCTCTGATGCAGTTGTTTAGAAATAATGGCTTTTCTCCCTTTTTATTCTGATCTCAGAACTGTTCTGCTCTACTCTGTTCTGCTCTGCTCTGCTCTGTTTTGCTCTGCTCTGTTTTGCTCTGCTCTGTTCTGCTTTATTCTGTTCTGCTCTGTTCTGTTCTGCTCCGCTCTGTTCTGTTCTGCTCTGTTCTGTTCTGCTCTGCTCTGTTCTGCTTTGTTCTGTTCTGCTCCGCTCCGCTCTGTTCTGTTCTGCTCAGTTCTGTTCTGTTCTGCTCTGTTCTGTTCTGTTCTGTTCTGCTCCGCTCCGTTCTGTTCTGTTCTGCTCTGCTCTGTTCTGCTTTGCTCTGTTCTGCTCTGTTCTGCTTTGTTCTGTTCTGCTCTGTTCTGCTCCGCTCTGTTCTGTTCTGTTCTGCTCTGTTCTGCTCTGCTCTGTTCTGCTTTGTTCTGTTCTGCTTTGTTCTGTTCTGCTCCGCTCTGTTCTGCTCTGAGGGTTGCTGACCTTTCAGGGCCAGGGTGAATTAGTAATTAAAGATATATCTCTCCCTCTCTCATGCTCTCTCTCTCTCTCTCTCTCTTTCTTTCTTTCTTTCAGGTCCAGTTGCTGTATGAGTTGTTCCTGTCATGGAGTTCAACGTGGGCCCGTCTGGAGAAGAGGGGCCTCCTGCGCCAGACCTCCACTATCCCAGACCCCCCCACTGGGCCGGCCCCCTCCTCCCCCGTCCGCTCCAGCGCCGGCACCGCTCTCCCAGACACCAGCACTTGCTCCCCCTCCGCTGATTTTGGATCCCCCACCGAGGTTAGACACACACACACACACGCAGGCAGACACAAGTAGGCATGCACACACACACACACACACACACACACACACACACACACACAAACACTACTCACACTAAGTGCAGTATAGAGTTGATGTGTTGTTTTACCCAAGGTGCCATGACTCATGAAGTCACATGTTTTGAAGCCGTGGCTGTATACATGGAGCTGGACATGATTTATCATTTAAAACTCAAATCTAGTTTTTTGTGACGGTCCTGAGCGGTTATGTTAGCGTCAACACATGGTGTGTGTTTGGCTGTGTTGGTGGAAGAATGCTGTTGTGTTTGGTTGGGGAGTTTTAACATACTCTGGAAAAACCTCATCAGGTCTGTTCTCCTACTAAACAGTGCTAAACACTACCCACTGTGGACATGATATCCATTTGATGAGTGTAAGCTAGCTCTGATTGAGTGTAAACCTGCCGTTCCAGACCTCTTCATCAGGAGAGAACAATAACCTGTATTTACATTTTGATTCAGAAAAACACCCTTTAGAGTGAACTGCAACGAGGCTGCTCTGCCCTGTGGTGCGTGTGAAATCACATGGAAACATTACAGAGGGATGGGACTAGAGTAGTTCTGAAATCACAGAGGGGTAGGGAGGGTGGAGACAGGGAGAGGGGTAGGGAGGGTGGAGACAGGGAGAGGGTAGGGGGTAGGGAGGGTGGATGGGGAACAGGGAGAGGGGGTAGGGAGGGTGGCAGACGGGAGGGCAGGGAGGGTGGAGAGGGGTAGGGGATGGTGGAGACAGGGGAGAGGGGTAGGGAGGGTGGAGACAGGGAGAGGGGCAGGGAGGGTGGAGACAGGGAGATGGGTAGGGATGGTGGAGACAGGGAGAGGGGTAGGGAGGGTGGAGACAGGGAGAGGGGGTAAGGGAGGGTGGGAGACAGGGAGAGGGGGAGGGAGGGTGGAGACAGGGAGAGGGGTAGGGAGGGTGGAGACAGGGGGAGGGGTAGGGAGGGTGGAGACAGGGAGAGGGGTGGGGGGGAGGGGGGAGAAGGGGGAGGGGTAGGGAGGGGTTGGGGGGGCGGGGGGAGGGGGGGAGGGTGGGGAGACAGGGAGAGGGGAGGGGGTGGGCGGGGGGGTGGGTTTTGGGGACAGGGAGAGGGGGGGGGAGGGGGGAAAGGGGAGGGGGGGGGGTGGAGACAGGGAGGGGGGAGGGAGGGTGGGAAAACAGGGAGATGGGTAGGGAGGGGGGAGGAAAAGGGAGAGGGGGGAGGGAGGGGGGAGACGGGGAGAGGGGGGCGGGAGGGGCAGAAGGGGAGAGGGGTGGGGGGGTGGGAGACGGGAGATGGGGGGGGCGGGGAGGGGGGGGGTGGAAAACAGGGAGTGGGTAGGGATTTTGGGGGACAGGGGGAATTGGGGAGGGGGGGGGAGGGAAAAGGGGGAGGGGAGGGAAAGGGGGAGAAAGGGAGAGGGGTTGGGAGGGGGGGGGACAGGGAGGGGGGGGAGGGGGAAAGGGGAGGGGGGGGGGAAAAGGGAGAAAGGGGAGGGGGAGGGAGGGGGGAGAAGGGAGGGGGTAGGGAGGGGGTGGAGGGCAGGGAGAGGGGTAGGGGGGGTGGAGGGGGGAGAGGGGAGGGGGGTGGTGGGGGACAGGGGGGAGGGATAGGGAAAGGGGGGGACGGGAGAGGGGGGAGGGGGGTTTTCCGACGGGGAGAGGGGGTAGGGAGGGGGGGATACAGGGAGGGGGTTTGGGGAGAGTGGAGGGCAGGGAGAGGGGGTTTGGGGGGGGTGGAGACAGAGGGGAGGGGTTTGGGGGTTGGGGACAGGGAGAGGGGGGAAAGGGGGGGGGAGGCGGGGGGATGCAAGCGGTTAAAAAGGGCCCTAAGGGCAGGCAGAAATAAGGCAGGCAGTTTAAAGGGAGGCCCGGCGGTTTAAAGGGAGGCAGGCAGGAGTAGGGGGGCGTAAGGCAGGCAGGGCAGTAAAGCAGGGAAAGGGAAGGGAAGGGAAAGGGAGGCGGAAGGGGAGTAAGGAGGAGGCAAATAAGGAAGGCGGGCGTTTTTTGGTTTAAGGGCGGGGCATTCAGGGGAGTAAGGAAAGGGAGGGGGTAAAGGGAGGCAGGGGGTAAGGCAAAAGGGGGCCCGTAAGGGAGGGAGGCAGGCCGGGGGGGAAGGCAGGCAGTAAGGGGAGGCAGGGGGTAAAGGAAACAGGGGGGGTTTTAAAGGGAGGCCCGGGAGAAGGGGAAAGGCCAAATAGGGGAAAAAGGCAGGTGGTAAGGCCCCGGCAGAACCCCTTGTCAGGTTTCCCTGGGAAAACAGTGGGGAGAAGTGTTTTTGTCCCCCGGGACCCCCCCGGGGGATTGAGTAAGAAGGGAGGAGGGGTTTTTATTTAAATTTTGGGGGAAGGCAAAACCCCCCAAAAAATTGACCCTCAAACTCTCTTTCCCTTTTCCGTCGTTCCCCCCCCTCCCTTTCTCCCTCTCTCTTCGCTCCCTCTCCCTCTTCTCTCTGCTCTCCCCTCTCATCCCTGTCCTCTCTCTCTCTCTCTCCCCTTGTCTCTCTCTCTCTCTCCCCCCTCGTCTCTCTCTCTCTCTGTGTGTGTTTGGGTCTCTCTGATGAGTGAAGACAAACTATGCTGAGAAAATAAATATGTGTCCTGTGTGGGTAAGAGGCGCAGCGTGGCAGTGGGCCCAGGAATTAGACTGTATACTTTAGGGCTTGGCGTGTGGAGGTGTGGGAACGGGGGCTGTCTTTGGCCTACAGGAGGAGGAGAGGAGAGGAGGCTGAGGCGGGCCTGGAACGTGGCACAACCCCCCCCCCCCCTGCTCTGCTAGCCCAGCTCAAGGCCTCACATTGGGGGCTGGGGGGGGGGCAAGTAACAGGGGAGGGTAGAGGGTGTGGGGAATCCCCTCTCACCTCTCCAATGGCTTGTCATGTGATGAGTTGCCTGTGTGTGTGTGTGTGTGTGTGTGTGTGTGTGTTTAAGAACAGAATAACACACACCAGGTACAGTGTGTATATATATATATATATATATATATATATATATATACAGCTCAGGAAAAAATTAAGAGACCACTGCAAAAATATATGTTTCTCTGGTTTGACTATTTATAGGTATGTGTTTGGGTGAAATTAACATTTTTGTTTTATTCTATAAACTACTGACAACATTTCTCCCAAATTCCAAATAAAAAATTTAACTTTGGAAGAGTTCAGAAATCAATATTTGGTGGAATAACCCTGATTTTCAATCACAGCTTTCATGCGTCTTGGCATGCTCTCCACCAGTCTTTCATATTGATGTTGGGTGACTTTATGCCACTCCTGGCACAGAAATTCAAGCAGCTCGGCTTTGTTTGATTGCTTGTGACCATCCATCTTCCTCTTGATCACATTCCAGAAGTTTTCAATGGGGTTCAGGTCTGGAGATTGGGCTGGCCATGACAGGGTCTTGCTTGATCTGGTGGTCCTCCATCCACACCTTGATTGACCTGGCTGTGTGGCATGGCGCATTGTCCTACTGGAAAAACCAATCCTCAGAGTGGGGGAACAATGTCAGAGCAAAAGGAAGCACATTTTCTTCCAGGACAACCTTGTACGTGGCTTGATTCATGCATCCTTCACCAAGACAAATCTGCCCGATTCCAGCTTTGCTGAAGCACCCCCAGATCATCACCGATCCTCCACCAAATTTCACAGTGGGTGCGAGACATTGTGGCTTGTAGGCCTCTCCAGGTCTCCGTCTAACCATTAGACGACCAGGTGTTGGGCAAAGCTGAAAATTGGACTCATCAGAGAAGATGACCTTACTCCAGTCCTCTACGGTCCAATCCTTATGATCTTATGCAAACCTCAGCCTGGCTCTTCTTTGCTTCTCATTGATGAAGGGCTTTTTTCTAGCTTTGCACGACTTCAGCCCTGCCCCTAGGAGCCTGTTTCGAACCGTCCTCGCCGTGCACTTCACCCCAGCTGCCATTTGTCATTCTTTTTGTAGGTCACTTGATGTCATCTTACGGTTGTTGAGTGACATTCGAATGAGTTGACGGTCATCCCGGTCAGTAGAGAGTCGTTTTCGCCCTCTGCCGGTCTGTAGCTTTGTTGTCCCCAATGTCTGCTGCTTGACCTTGCTCTTATGAACCGCCGTCTTTGACATTTTAAGGATGGAAGCAACCTGACGCTCACTGTATCCCTCTGCCAGTAAAGCCAGAATTGAACCCTTCTTTTCCTCACTCAAAACGTTCCTTTTCAACTCTTTTGGCATGGCCAATAGTTATTTTTTCATTAATATTACTTTTGAGGTACTATTAGCACTGTTTTTCCCATCCAGCTGGTCCTATTGCAAGAGGATAGTGATGACCACAGCAGTGGTTTTTATACTTTTCCTCGTTAAATAGGATTTGGTTAAGGTGTCACCTAATCAGTACCTAATTCAGTAGAATGAGGTGTGCCTGTGTTGGAATTCAACAGACACAGGAATGGAATGGCTGTCATACATGTAGAGATGCTGATTTAAGAAAAAAAATTGCAGTGGTCTCTTAATTTTTTCCACAGCTGTATATATATTAATTCAACTTTTGTTTTTTATACATTTTTTGGGGCAGGGAAACCAACTCAATAAAATGACTAAAACCAAATGGAAACTGTGTAGAAATGATAATGGACATACATTCATACAGTTTCTTGTCTATGTCCAGCTCGCAAATAATCACCGAAATGAAAGCTAGATAGTCAGGGAGCATTGACAATTCCAAAAACGATGGATAGAGGTACATTCTTTGCCAATGTTTGGCCCCTGGGGCAAAATGAGTTTGACATCCCTGGTTTAAGGCTCTAGATTTCTGTCACGATCGTTGAGAGACGGGTCAGACCAAGGTGCAGCGTGGTGTGCGAACATGTTTATTTAACTCAATAAACATACACAAAACAAGAAGTAACGTGAAGTCCTCAGGCTAAACACATACAAGCCTAACACGGAACAAGATCCCACAACTAAGGTAGGCAAACAGGCTACTTAAGTATGATCCCCAATCAGAGACAACGAGCGACAGCTGTCTCTGATTGGGAATCACACCCGGCCAAACATAGAAACAACACATCTAGATCTTAAACATAGAAATTCTAACATAGATCCTCACGCCCTGACCAAACCAACTAAAGACAACCGGCCTCTCAAGGCCAGGGTGTGACAATTGCAGAAAGTGACAGTTACAGGTGTTAAAAAAATCTAAAATCTCTGAGTCAGAAGGGGGGGTACAGCCCCCCTCCGGCCCTCCACCGGCCCGCCACCGGCCTTACTTATCAGCACCACCTTGTTAAAAAGTCCTGGGGAGAACCCCACAGGGACCCAATCCCATATGGACACCTAAAACCTACGCACTTCATGCACTTGTGGAGAATTGAGAGGATTTGACAGGTGTAAGCAATATGGTAATAGCTCCACCTTGCCCTCTGATAGGCTGGATAGAAGTTTCACCATATTGCTTATACCAATCAAATCCTCTCAGATCTCCACAAGTGCGTGGGGTTTAGGGGTCCATTTGGGATGTATCGCGTTACTCAACTCTACCTCTCCTGGACCAGGAGGCACTGTTCTGTTTGGTTCCTTAGCAACAGATAATTGATTACAGTGAAACGGCAGTTAGAACATGTGGCTCACGGTGATTGAAGATAATTCAACGTATTACCTAGAGTATTAATCACTTTAAAAGACTTGTTAGGTATGTGTGTAGAGGGCTCTGGTCAAAAGTAGTGTGCTATGTAGGGAATAGGGTGCCATTTGAGACTCATCATTACAGTATCTCACCAAGGGGCCTAGAAAAACTGCACAGACATTTCATTGAGAGAATAATTCTTAACTCCTAGATTGAGTTTATTGTCTCCCCGCCTTGCTGGCCTACCCCACATGCTTCTCATCAGCAATCCCAAAGATTCTTCCTATATAATCTGAATCTATTTTGAACGTCGCCGGCTGAATCATCATTTCTTTATATTGTTGTCGTCCGTTGTTATTGAGATCTGCAGTCAGCCTCAAATTCACTATTCCTTTTACTGTTAGACAACCCCATTTACCACGGGGAGGGGAAGAGGAGAGGAAGGGGGAGAGAGAGGGAGGAGGGGGAGAGGGAGGGGGAGAGGAGAGGGGGGGAGAGGAGAGGAGAGGAAGGAGAGGAGAGGGGGAGGGGAGAGGGAAGGGGGAGGAAAGGGGAAAGGGGAAGGGGGAAAGGGAGAGGAGAGGGGGAAGGAGAGGAGAGGGGAGGAAGAGGGGGAAAGGAAAAAAGAGGAGAAAAGGGGAAAGAGGGGGAAAGGAGAGGAGAGGGGGGGAAAGGAGAGGAGGGAGAAGAGGGAGGGGGGAGAGGAGAGGAGAAGGAGGGAAAGAGGGAAGGGGGAGAGGGGGGGGAAAGGAGAGGAGGGGGGGGAAGGGAAGGGGAAGGAGAGGAGAAAGGGGGAAGGAGAGGAGGAGGGGAGAAGAGAGGAGAGGGGAGGAGAAGAGAGGGGAGGGGAAGGAGAGGGGGAGGAGAGGAGAGGGGGAAGGATAGGGAGAGGGGGAAGGGGGAAGGGGGAGGGAGAGGGAAGAAGGGAAAGGGGGGAGAGGAGAGGAAAAAAGAGAAGGAGGAGGGGGAAGGGAGGGAGAGGGGGGGGAAAGGGAGGAAGGGAAGAGGGAGGAGGGGAAAAGAGGGGGGGGGGGAGGAGGGGGGAGCAAGGGGGGGAAAAGGAAGGGAGAGGGGAGGGAAGGAGAGGAGAGGGGGGAAATTGTTTTTCCTGGTTTTTTTTTAAAGGGGTAAAGAAGGGCCCCAAAGAGGGATTGAGGGGAAATACAAAAAAGGGGAATACCAAAACCAAAAACCGGGGAACGGGAAAAAAAAAAAAGACTATTTGTCATCTGGGTTTTAGGGGAAAAGGGGCCCCCAAGGGTTTCATTGTTGGGGGTTTCCGAAAAATTAAAAAACCCCACAGTTATTGTTAAAAAACAACCCCCAAAACAAAAAGGGGGGAGAAAGGAATAAAACAGCCTTGTCATAAGTCTTTCCAAAACCCGATGGCTAAAGATTAAAAGGGAAACCCGGGCCCCCCCCAAAAGGAGAAAAGAAAAGGGAGGCAAGAAGGGGAGGGGAGGAAAAAAAAAGAGGAGGAAAACCCGAAAGGGGAAGGGGGAGGGGGAAGGGGGAAAAAAGGGGGAAGAAGGGGGGAGGAGGGGAGGGGGAGGGAGGGGAAAGGGAGGAGGAGGAGGGGGAAGGAAAAGAAAAAAAAAAGAAAAGAAAGAAGAAGAAGAAGGGGGAAGGGGAGGGGAGGAGGGAGGAGGGGAGGAGGAGGAGAGGGGAGGAGGAGGGGAAGAGAGGAAGGGAGGAGGGGGGGGGAGAGGTGGGGTTTGGGGGAGGGGGGCGAGGGGAAGGAGGGAGGCGGAGCTGGAGTAAGGGCATTTTTTTTTTTTTACCTTCCCCTTCCCCCTTTCCCTAAACCCCTCCTTTTTTTTCCTCCCTCCCCAGTCCATCGGGGCTAGGGCATGGATGGGGACAGTAGGAATCCCACACAATCCTTCCCCCAATGTCCCTTGTCACCATGCTCCACTAACCACATACTGATGTCACTAGGAAAGCAGAGCTGCTCTGACGTTTTGTTATGGCTAGAGACCAGGGGACAATCACACACACATGTTCTGCTGTTATTCTCTTGTTAGTTGTTATTCTGTCTCAGAATATTACTTTTCTCATTCTCGTCTGTTTTCCCGACATGGGGTTTCACACACAGGCCTGACAAACACTTAACTCATATCAGTTTCCATTAGCTGACTGACTGACTGAGAGAACAGAGGGGTTTCCCTGCTTAGTGACACTGAGGGGAAAGACACAGGTCTAATCAAGTAGTGTCCCTAACAGATGTATGTACTTTGTTTATGGCCTTGTCATTCATAGGCTCCTGCTCCTGACTGACCAATTGAATCCTGTTGTTTGAAACACAAAGCTCCTCTCTGTTTCCTGGATTGGACCATGGTGCTGGCAACACCAGGGATGTGGATTAGAACCCCGCTTGGGTCTCCTACTGTATACCCAATATGTGCATTGTGTTGTTTCTCCCAGGGTGACTCTGTTCCAGCGGGGGACGACTCTCCGTTCTCAGACACGGTGACCCTGGAGCAGAAGACCAACAGTATAGGGGGCACCAGCGGAAAGGTCAGCCTCTGGATGCAGTGGATGTTGCCTAAAGTTACCGTCAAGCTGTTCGCTCCCAACCCCAATGCCAAAAAGACAGGTACCTGGTTCTCTCAAACACGTCAGTACATCAATACTGAAACTAAAGTAAACACTATTTCCTGGGTTTATTTGTTCACGCCGATTCCCAAGGATTCTCTTATGATATCCATTAAAAGTTAGATTTGTTAAATGGTAGCTTTGCCTCACTCAGACCTGCCCCCACCCAGGAGTCATTTAGTCTTCCAGTAATCTTGTTCATTCGATTTTGTCACTCCTGAGGAATGAAGTGTCTGGCGAGCCCACCTTGGAGCCCAGATCTAACGGAAGAATGGATACATCATCCATATGTTGTTTTCTCAATGGACCTCTCTCTGTGCCTGAGAAAGAGGGAGGGTGGGAGGGTGGGAGGGTGGGAGAGAGGGAGACGGAGGGAGGGAGGGAGGGAGGGAGGGAGAGGGGGAGGGGGGAGGAGGGGAAGCGATAGAGAGGGAGGGGAGAGAGAGAGAGACGGAGAGAGAGAGGCGGGAGACGGAGGGAGGGAGGGAGGGAGAGGGGGAGAGGGGAGAGATAGAGAGATGAGAGACGGGAGAGGAGGGAGGGAGGGAGGGGGGGGGAGAGAGAGAGAGAGAGATAAATAGTAAGGGGATGGTTCTGTAGGAGTGCCCTCCTCTCTCTCTGTGTAGATTTAGTGTGGTGATGAAAAGTTAGATCTACCTTTAATTGGTGTCTGTAATATGAAGCATCTGCCATCCAGAGAGCTGGGCTTAAAGAGCTCTGTGGCTGGAACGCTGGGAGGACCTCACAGAGATGGTTCGACTTAAAAACATCCTAAAGAGGCATTACGCTGGATCAGGACTTAACTACACACACACACACACACACACACACCACACATGAGGCATAACAGTGGATAAGGCCTTAATATCAGCCATGTGAGGTAGAATCCAACACGCGTCTACAGCATTAGATAATCACCATGTAATATCACTGTATTGTTGGAGGAGGACTGCACAGATATTAAATGTGCAATATTATATACATTTCTGCAGACAGCTAATGCTGCTGTGCATCATACGTGATGTAATGGTTCCCTTTCAGTCAGGCACTTGGTATAACGTACTATGGGGAGTCAATGACCAATCATATTCATCTTAAGAAAACTGAAATCATGCCCAATGGTCCAATGGATGCCAAGCCTGCCCTCGGAAGCCCGGCCTTCCTGGCTCACATTAATTTACTAAATTCTTCGCTTTTCAGCTCTCCTGAAGGAAGAATGTGTCACGCAATTTACAACATTTTCAAGGACACGAAAGACTACGAGTTTCGGCTCCGACTTGGGTGTCTGTTAGTGTGGGGAGAGTACTCGTTACCCCAGATGTTGCGAGGTTTGGGTCTTGATAGAGGTTTTTGTGTTTGCTAAAAACCCACTACATTCTGCTCTGCTTGTGTAGCCGGTGCTTTCTTGCTTGAGTAAGATGGCCAGTGGTAAGAGTAAGTTCAGAAAGGCTAACCAGCCTAGTTTGAACCTCAGACCGTGCCCTAGGGCGTGTGGTTTCACAATGAAAATTAAAGATACTCATGAGTGCTGTCCTGTTTGCCTGGGGTGGAAACACGCTCAGGAGGCTTTGGCTCGGTACAGTTCGTGTGACCATTGTCTCCGACTGGGTTTACTTCCATTGGGCGTCGGACTGACTTTGTGAGAAAGATTGGGGCTGCTGGCGAAGATTCTTCCGGTGAAGCAGCCTCGGGAATGGGGTTGTCTGAGGCGAGGAGAGAGCAGCAGCAGTGATTGGAGTTGATAGGGGTGTCATCCCAGCCGAGTGAGGCTCACTCAGGTTTCTCTGGCAGTGTTCAGAGTCCGGATTCTGGGGATGATATACTATCCATGGTTGGGCTCTGGAGGATTTTCAGAGTGTGAATCGGATGACATCAGGCCGGAGCAGCCTAAAGCCACGGCTTTGGATTGACCTGGGGAGAGTGAACCAGTGTTGGTTAATGCACCTTTGATGGAGCTGTGTCGTAAGGAGGCAGATCACCTGTGGGTGGATTGGCCGTCTTCTCCCCAGGTTTAGGGTCAAGTATTTACCTGCAGTGGTGAAGGGTCGCTTACCCCTGTTTAAAGGTTTCGCGGATGAGCTAAAGGCGACCTGGGATTCCCCTCATTCAGCCAGGCTGGTGCTACCAGGTTATGGCGAGTTCATGAATGTAGAGGGTATGGAGGAGGCGGGGCTCATTTGCACAACGCCAATGGATGGAAAGCTGGTGAGTTACTTGGCTCCATACCGTCCCTGGGGGAAAGTATGGGGTGACGGTGGTGGCTCAGCGCCAGCTCTGGTTGACGTTGTCCTGGATTCCTGTATTCATTAACACGTGTTGTTTGACCAGTGATTCAGACTCTTCATTAACATGTGTGTGTGTGTTTGACCAGTGAGTCAGACTCTTCATTAACATGTGTGTGTTTGTTTGACCAGTGATTCAGACTCTTCATTAACACGTGTGTGTGTGTGTGTGTTTGACCAGTGATTCAGACTCTTCATTAACACATGTGTGTGTGTGTTTGACCAGGGCCATGAGTGTGTCTATGGAGCTAGCTATCTGACCCGGGTCTGGATAGGGTTAGGGCCGCCCAGAGAAATCCAGACATCACAAACACACTGAAATACACACATTGTCATAAGCATGCCAGGTAACACCACACACCCACTCACATGATCTGCATCCCACTAACGTTCTACCCTCCCTCCCTCCCATCTCCTCTCCTCTCTCTCTCTCTCTCTCTCTCTCTCCCTCTCTCTCTCTCTCGCTCTCTCGCTCTCTTTCTCCTCCCTTCCTCCCCCCTCCTTCTCTCCCTCTCCCTCTCTCCCTCCCTTCCTCTCCCCCTCTCTCTCTCCCTCTCTTCCTATCTCTCTCCAGAGATCTGTGTGATCAGTGAGGCTGAGGATCTCAGTGCATCAGTGGATGTCCAGGATGTTTACACCAAGATCAAATGTAAAGTGGGCGGCTTCAACATCGACCAGTACAAGACCAGGTACAATACACAGAGAGAGAGAGAGAGAGGAAATAAAACATCTTCATCCAGATGTCTCCTAGTCCTCCTGGATCCTGCTGGGTGTTGATGTCTGACAGACAGGCTAGCTCACTCCATGGGTTTATATCAGTGGTGGTGTTTCTCTCAGCTTCTCACAGCACAACAGAACATTTAATAATAGCAGAAAAACAGGGGATAAATAAATCATTATATTGACTTCATTGTTCTGAGGGGGAGTAGAAGAGGAGGGTCGATTGGACCTGATGGCTTCCAGCTGCTCAGCAAGAGAACAAGGGATGGGAAGGAGGGATGAGGGAGAGATGGAGGGATGGGGAGGTCTCATGTATCAGAGTCCCAGGATGGGTTTCCATAGAGACTAGAGAGATGAATAGAAGAGACCCCTGCTGATTGAACTCCTCACCTCCAACAAGGGGGAGGGAAGCCAGAGGACACACCGTGCTGGGATGGAGCTGGAGACAGAAGAGAGGGGATGGGGGGTGGAGAGCTATGAGAGAGGGGGCTGGGATTGGGGGGAGAGGGGGTTGGGGCCTGAGCGTGAGGAGAAGCTCTCTTCCATTGAAAGGCAGTCCAAAATAATTATGCAGATGTTGAAACATTGGCATTGTGTGAAGAAGCTGTGCCATAAATGTGCTGTGCATGTTTTAGCCCTATCTATAGCCGTCTCCTCCTCCTCCATCCTCCCCTCCCAACACGTACTGGGTTCTCTCCAGTTGAACAGTTATTAATGAC
>LR778269.1:49647656-49681096 GCA_902810595.1 Coregonus sp. 'balchen'
AGATCCAGGGCATTAAACATGACAAACTAGCTCTGATCCAGGGGCATTACACATGACAGACTAGCTCTGATCCAGGGCATTAAACATGAGAGACTAGCTCTGATCCAGGGCATTAAACATGACAGACTAGCTCTGATCCAGGGCATTATTAAACATGACAGACTAGCTCTGATCCAGGGCATTATTAAACATGACAGACTAGCTCTGATCCAGGGCATTATTAAACATGAGAGACTAGCTCTGATCACAGGGCATTAAAACATGAGAGACTAGCTCTTGATCCAGGGCATTAAACATGACGACTAGCTCTGATCCAGGGCTATTGAACATGAAACTAGCTCTGATACAGGGCATTATTAAACAATAACGAGACTAGCTCTGATCCAGGGCATTAAACATGAAGAACTAGGCGCTGATCCAGGGCATGTAAACAAGAAAGACTAGCGCTGATCCAGGGCATGAAACAAGACAAACTAGCTCTGATCCAGGGCATTAAACATGACAGACTAGCTCTGATCCAGGGAATTAAACATGAGCTCTTCAGAGCTCTTCAGAGCAAGGGAATGAAGTACCAGACTCACGGGCTGATCATTTTAACTGCCACACTGACAGACCGCTGATGTGAGTGTTTGTGCGGAGGTTTTTTGTTAATATGCACGCCCAACTCTGATGTCATTAAGCTAGCGAGGGGGGTTTAAAACAGGGCGCCCTTTTCTGTTGGAGCAACAGTGGAATGTTCTAGCAGAGGGATAGACACGGTTACGTCAACCTCACCTTCACCACACGTAGAGACAGCTGTACTACATCGATCTAACACACCCACTAACAGTATCTCCACTCAGACTGATGTCTGATTGTCAAGGTAAATGAGGAATGCAACCACAAACATCCACAGTTTTCAAGAGGTCATTTTCCTAATATAATTCAGATGTTTACGGGGGGGGATAGCTAAGGCTCATTCGGTGCTGATTAGAATGTCCTGTGTCCTGTGTCATTTGACAAGCCCTTGCTTTTCACTTAAAACATAGTTGGGTTTTAATACTATAAGATTCAGAGTATAACCCTACATTCCTCCAGTATGGGCCTGGACACCATGAAGGGGAGGTCCTGCAGGGGGCTCCATGTATTTGTGTCCAGCAGAAAGCACAGTGATCTGGGGCAGACAGACTACCAGAGTCCCAGGCATGGCGGCCTGGTTGTGGTACCAGCTACGCGGACAGTACCAGGGGATGTCTCCACAGGTAACGGTGCTGGGAGAGGGGAGGCTGCCATTTGGGGAGGAACACGCAGCATGACTGGAGCTCCGACTGGAGGAGGAGGGGGAGGAGGAGGAGGAGGAGGAGGAGGAGGAGGAGGAGGAGGAGAGAAGGTGCACCAATTAGAACTGTGCATCAAATGTATACATACAGTACAACAACAGCTTCCAATACATAGATGGAGCCAGCTGCTCTTTTTAAACGCTGTTGTGATGTGTGTCCAACCATCATAGTGTGGTTGTATTGCTTTACAGCTAACAGACGCAGTAGATGTGATTGGCTGAGGAGCTAACAGACATAGTAGATGTGATTGGCTGAGGAGCTAACAGACATAGTAGATGTGATTGGCTGAGGAGCTAACAGACATAGTAGATGTGATTGGCTGAGGAGCTAACAGACATAGTAGATGTGATGGTCTGAGGAGCTAACAGACATGGTAGATGTGATTGGCTGAGGAGCTAACAGACATGGTAGATGTGATTGGCTGAGGAGCTAACAGACGCAGTAGATGTGATTGGCTGAGGAGCTAACAGACGCAGTAGATGTGATTGGCTGAGGAGCTAACAGACGCAGTAGATGTGATTGGCTGAGGAGCTAACAGACGCAGTAGATGTGATTGGCTGAGGAGCTAACAGACATAGTAGATGTGATTGGCTGAGGAGCTAACAGACGCAGTAGATGTGATTGGCTGAGGAGCTAACAGACGCAGTAGATGTGATTGGCTGAGGAGCTAACAGACATAGTAGATGTGATTGGCTGAGGAGCTAACAGACATAGTAGATGTGATGGTCTGAGGAGCTAACAGACATGGTAGATGTGATTGGCTGAGGAGCTAACAGACATGGTAGATGTGATTGGCTGAGGAGCTAACAGACGCAGTAGATGTGATTGGCTGAGGAGCTAACAGACGCAGTAGATGTGATTGGCTGAGGAGCTAACAGACGCAGTAGATGTGATTGGCTGAGGAGCTAACAGACGCAGTAGATGTGATTGGCTGAGGAGCTAACAGACATAGTAGATGTGATTGGCTGAGGAGCTAACAGACGCAGTAGATGTGATTGGCTGAGGAGCTAACAGACGCAGTAGATGTGATTGGCTGAGGAGCTAACAGACGCAGTAGATGTGATTGGCTGAGGAGCTAACAGACGCAGTAGATGTGATTGGCTGAGGAGCTAACAGATGTAGTAGATGTGATTGGCTGAGGAGCTAACAGACGCAGTAGATGTGATTGGCTGAGGAGCTAACAGACATAGTAGATGTGATTGGCTGAGGAGCTAACAGACGCAGTAGATGTGATTGGCTGAGGAGCTAACAGACGCAGTAGATGTGATTGGCTGAGGAGCTAACAGACGCAGTAGATGTGATTGGCTGAGGGCCAGGGAGCAGGTGTTGGAATGGGTCCACATTCCAAATGACATTTCACATCCTTAAAATAAAGTGGTGATCCCTACTGACCTAATACAGGGAATTATTACTAGGATTAAATGTCAGGAATTGTGAAAAACTGAGTTTAAATGTATTTGGCTAAGGTGTACAGTGAGGGAAACAAAAGTATTTGATCCCCTGCTGATTTTGTACGTTTGCCCACTGACAAAGATATGATCAGTCTATAATTTTAATGGTAGGTTTATTTGAACAGTGAGAGACAGAATAACAACGGTGAAGTTGTCCTGTCCCCTTAGCAGAAAAACACCCCCAAAGCATAATGTTTCCACCTCCATGTTTGACGGTGGGGATGGTGTTCTTGGGGTCATAGGCAGCATTCCTCCTCCTCCAAACACGGCGAGTTGAGTTGATGCCAAAGAGCTCAATTTTGGTCTCATCTGACCACAACACTTTCACCCAGTTCTCCTCTGAATCATTCAGATGTTCTTGGCAAACTTCAGACGGGCCTGTATATGTGCTTTCTTGAGCAGGGGGACCTTGCGGGCGCTGCAGGATTTCAGTCCTTCACGGCGTAGTGTGTTGCCAATTGTTTTCTTGGTGACTATGGTCCCAGCTGCCTTGAGATCATTGACAAGATCCTCCTGTGTAGTTCTGGGCTGATTCCTCACCGTTTTCATGATCATTGTAACTCCACGAGGTGAGATCTTGCATGGAGCCCCAGGCTGAGGGAGATTGACAGTTATTTTGTGTTTCTTCCATTTGCGAATAATCGCACCAACTGTTGTCACCTTCTCACCAAGCTGCTTGGCGATGGTCTTGTAGCCCATTCCAGCCTTGTGTAGGTCTACAATCTTGTCCCTGACATCCTTGGAGAGCTCTTTGGTCTTGGCATTGGTGGAGAGTTTGGAATCTGATTGATTGATTGCTTCTGTTACCTATATAAAAGACACCTGTCCACAAACTGAGATTAGGAGCACTCACTTTAACAGTGTGCTCCTAATCTCAGCTCGTTACCTGTATAAAAGACACCTGGGAGCCAGAAATCTTTCTGATTGAGAGGGGGTCAAATACTTATTTCCCTCATTAATATGCAAATCAATTTATAAAATTTTTGACATGCATTTTTCTGGATTTTGTTGTTGTTATTCTGTCTCTCACTGTTCAAATAAACCTACCATTAAAATTATAGACTGATAATTTTTTTGTCAGTGGGCAAACGTACAAAATCAGCAGGGGATCAAATTATTTTTTCCCTCACTGTATACACATAGATGTTTTACTGTGTGGGTATGTATACATACAGTGGGGAGAACAAGTATTTGATACACTGCCGATTTTGCAGGTTTTCCTACTTACAAAGCATGTAGAGGTCTGCAATTTTTATCATAGGTACACTTCAACAAAAATCCAGAAAATCAAATTGTATGATTTTTAAGTAATTAATTTGCATTTTATTGCATGACATAAGTATTTGATCACCTACCAACCAGTAAGAATTCCGGCTCTCACAGACCTGTTAGTTTTTCTTTAAGAAGCCCTCCTGTTCTCCACTCATTACCTGTATTAACTGCACCTGTTTGAACTCGTTACCTGTATAAAAGACACCTGTCCACACACTCAATCAAACAGACTCCAACCTCTCCACAATGGCCAAGACCAGAGAGCTGTGTAAGGACATCAGGGATAAAATTGTAGACCTGCACAAGGCTGGGATGGGCTACAGGACAATAGGCAAGCAGCTTGGTGAGAAGGCAACAACTGTTGGCGCAATTATTAGAAAATGGAAGGAGTTCAAGATGACGGTCAATCACCCTCGGTCTGGGGCTCCATGCAAGATCTCACCTCGTGGGGCATCAATGATCATGAGGAAGGTGAGGGATCAGTCCAGAACTACACGGCAGGACCTGGTCAATGACCTGAAGAGAGCTGGGACCACAGTCTCAAAGAAAACCATTAGTAACACACTACGCCGTCATGGATTAAAATCCTGCAGCGCACGCAAGGGCCCCCTGCTCAAGCCAGCGCATGTCCAGGCCCATCTGAAGTTTGCCAATGACCATCTGGATGATCCAGAGGAGGAATGGGATAAGGTCATGTGGTCTGATGAGACAAAAATAGAGCTTTTTGGTCTAAACTCCACTCGCCGTTTTTGGAGGAAGAAGAAGGATGAGTACAACCCCAAGAACACCATCCCAACCGTCAAGCATGGAGGTGGAAACATCATTCTTTGGGGATGCTTTTCTGCAAAGGGGACAGGACGACTGCACCGCATTGAGGGGAAGATGGATGGGGCCATGTATCACGAGATCTTGGCCAACAACCTCCTTTCCTCAGTAAGAGCATTGCAGATGGGTCGTGGCTGGGTCTTCCAGCATGACAACGAGCCGAAACACACAGCCAGGGCAACTAAGGAGTGGCTCCGTAAGAAGCATCTCAAGGTCCTGGAGTGGCCTAGCCAGTCTCCAGACCTGAACCCAATAGAGGGAGCTGAAAGTCAGTATTGCCCAGCGACAGCACCAAAACCTGAAGGATCTGGAGAAGGTCTGTATGGAGGAGTGGGCCAAAATCCCTGCTGCAGTGTGTGCAAACCTGGTCAAGACCTACAGGAAACGTATGATCTCTGTAATTGCAAACAAAGGTTTCTGTACCAAATATTAAGTTCTGCTTTTCTGATGTATCAAATACTTATGTCATGCAATAAAATGCAAATTAATTATTATTATTATTATGTTTAACTTTTTTTTTTTACTGTGTGGGTATGTATACATATAGATGCTTTGATGTGTGGGTATGCATATAGATGTTTTACTGTGTGGTATGTATACATATACACTACCGTTCAAAAGTTTGGGGTCACTTAGACATTTTAGTTTGAATAGGATATACACTGCTCAAAAAAATTAAGGGAACACTAAAATAACACATCCTAGATCTGAATGAATGAAATAATCTTGTTAAATACTTTTTTCTTTACATAGTTGAATGTGCTGACAACAAAATCACACAAAAATTATCAATGGAAATCAAATTTATCAACCCATGGAGGTCTGGATTTGGAGTCACCCTCAAAATTAAAGTGGACCACACTACAGGCTGATCCAACTTTGATGTAATGTCCTTAAAACAAGTCAAAATGCGGCTCAGTAGTGTGTGTGGCCTCCACGTGCCTGTATGACCTCCCTACAACGCCTGGGCATGCTCCTGATGAGGTGGCGGATGGTCTCCTGAGGGATCTCCTCCCAGACCTGGACTAAAGCATCCGCCAACTCCTGGACAGTCTGTGGTGCAACGTGGCGTTGGTGGATGGAGCGAGACATGATGTCCCAGATGTGCTCAATTGGATTCAGGTCTGGGGAACGGGCGGGCCAGTCCATAGCATCAATGCCTTCCTCTTGCAGGAACTGCTGACACACTCCAGCCACATGAGGTCTAGCATTGTCTTGCATTAGGAGGAACCCAGGGCCAACCGCACCAGCATATGGTCTCACAAGGGGTCTGAGGATCTCATCTCGGTACCTAATGGCAGTCAGGCTACCTCTGGCGAGCACATGGAGGGCTGTGTGGCCCCCCAAAGAAATGCCACCCCACACCATGACTGACCCACCGCCAAACCGGTCATGCTTGAGTATGTTGCAGGCAGCAGAACGTTCTCCACGGCGTCTCCAGACTCTGTCACGTCTGTCACGTGCTCAGTGTGAACCTGCTTTCATCTGTGAAGAGCACAGGGCGCCAGTGGCGAATTTGCCAATCTTGGTGTTCTCTGGCAAATGCCAAATGTCCTGCACGGTGTTGGGCTGTAAGCACAACCCCCACCTGTGGACGTCGGGCCCTCATACCACCCTCATGGAGTCTGTTTCTGACCGTTTGAGCAGACACATGCACATTTGTGGCCTGCTGGAGGTCATTTTGCAGGGCTCTGGCAGTGCTCCTCCTGCTCCTCCTTGCACAAAGGCGGAGGTAGCGGTCCTGCTGCTGGGTTGTTGCCCTCCTACGGCCTCCTCCACGTCTCCTGATGTACTGGCCTGTCTCCTGGTAGCGCCTCCATGTTCTGGACACTACGCTGACAGACACAGCAAACCTTCTTGCCACAGCTCGCATAGATGTGCCATCCTGGATGAGCTGCACTACCTGAGCCACTTGTGTGGGTTGTAGACTCCGTCTCATGCTACCACTAGAGTGAAAGCACCGCCACCATTCAAAAGTGACCAAAACATCAGCCAGGAAGCATAGGAACTGAGAAGTGTCTGTGGTCACCACCTGCAGAACCACTTCTTTATTGGGGGTGTCTTGCTAATTGCCTATAATTTCCACCTGTTGTCTATTCCATTTGCACAACAGCATGTGAAATGTATTGTCAATCAGTGTTGCTTCCTAAGTGGACAGTTTGATTTCACAGAAGTGTGATTGACTTGGAGTTACATTGTGTTGTTTAAGTGTTCCCTTAATTTTTTTGAGCAGTGTATAACAAAATGCAAAGGAAATGTAGTCATTGACAAGGTTAGAAATAATTATTTTTCATTAAAATAATAATTGTGTCCTTCAAACTTTGCTTTCGTCAAAGAATCCTCAATTTGAAGCAATTACATTCTTGCAGACCTTTAGCATTCTAGTTGTCAATTTGTTGAGGTAATCTGAAGAGATTTCACCCCATGATTCCTGAAGCACCTCCCACAAGTTGGATTGGCTTGATGGGCACTTCTTACGTACCATACGGTCAAGCTGCTCCCACAACAGCTCAATAGGGTTGAGATCCGGTGACTGCGCTGGCCACTCCATTATAGACAGAATACCAGCTGACTGCTTCTTCCCTAAATAGTTGTTACATAGTTTGTAGCTGTGTTTTGGGTCATTTCCTGTTGTAGGAGGAAATTGGCTCCAATCAAGGACATTTCTAAGTGACCGCAAACTTTTGAAAACAAGGACATTTCTAAGTGACCCCAAACTTTTGAACGGTAGAATAGAGGTTTTACTGTGTGGGTATGTATTTTTTCATTCTTCCTCAAAGTGCCGTTTGAAACACTTTCCCACACTGAAACGTATGGCTTTGGCCTTTAA
This sequence comes from Coregonus sp. 'balchen', assembly GCA_902810595.1. Classification (NCBI taxonomy): domain Eukaryota; kingdom Metazoa; phylum Chordata; class Actinopteri; order Salmoniformes; family Salmonidae; genus Coregonus; species Coregonus sp. 'balchen'. Next base: position 49,655,354 of record LR778269.1, read on the forward strand.
AGAGTAGCACACACGATAAAGCCATTGACTCAGCCTGTATGTTCTGGTCCAGATCTTAACAGGGTTAACTCAGCCTGTATGTTCTGGTCCAGATGTTAACAGGGTTAACTCAGCCTGTATGTTCTGGTCCAGATGTTAAACAGGGTTGACTCAGCCTGTATGTTCTGGTCCAGATGTTAACAGGGTTAATAGTCTGTATGTTCTGGTCCAGATGTTAACAGGGTTGACTCAGCCTGTATGTTCTGGTCCAGATGTTAACAGGGTTAACTCAGCCTGTATGTTCTGGTCCATATGTTAACAGGGTTAACTCAGCCTGTATGTTCTGGTCCAGATGTTAACAGGGTTAACTCAGCCTGTATGTTCTGGTCCAGATGTTAACAGGGTTAACTCAGCTGTATGTTCTGGTCCAGATGTTAACAGGGTTAACTCAGCCTGTATGTTCTGGTCCAGATGTTAACAGGGTTGACTCAGCCTGTATGTTCTGGTCCAGATGTTAACAGGGTTACATCAGCTGTATGTTCTGGTCCAGATGTTAACAGGTTAACTCAGCCTGTAATGTTCTGGTCCAGATGTTAACAGGGTTAACCAGCCTGTAATGTTCTGGTCCAGATGTTAAACAGGGTTAACCATCCTGTATGTTCTGGTCCAGATGTTGACAGGGTTAACTCAGCCTGTATGTTCTGGTCCAGATGTTGAACAGGGTTGAACTCAGCCTGTATGTTCTGGTCCAGATGTTAACAGGGTTGACTCAGCCTGTATGTTCTGGTCCAGAATGTTAACAGGGTTTGACTCAGCCTGTATGTTCTGGTCCAGATGTTAACAGGGTTAACTCACCTGTATGTTCTGGTCCAGATGTGTAACAGGGTTAACCAGCCTGTATGTTCTGGTCCAGATGTTAACAGGGTTTAACTCGCATGTATGTTTGGTCCGATGTTAACAGGTTAACTCACAGCCTGTATGTTCTGGTCCCGATGTTACGGGTTAACTCACCTGTATGTCTGGTCCCGTGTTACCAGGGTTAACTCAGCCCTGTGCAATGTTTCTGGTCCGATGTTAACAGGGTTAACTCAAGCCCGTATGTTTCTGGGTCCTTATCTTAACAGGTTAACAGCCTGTATGTTCTGGTCCAGATTGTTAACAGGGTTGACTCAGCCTGTATGTTTCGGGTCCAGATTGGGGGGTTTTTTTTTTAACATGGTTACATGCCTGTTAATGTTCTGGCCTAGTTAACAGGTTGACCACCTGTCTTTCTGGTCCAGATGTTACAGGGTTAACAGCATGTATGTTCTGGTCCCGATGTTTAACCGGGTTGACTCTAGACGGTATGGTTCTGGTCCAGAGTTAACAGGTTAACAGCCTGTATGTTCTGGTCCAGATGTTAACAGGGTTGGACTTCAACTCAGCCTGTATTTTTTCTGGTCCAGATGTAAAGGGTTAACAGCCTTTATGTTTGGTCCAGCATGTTAACGGGTTGACTCAGACTGTAATTTCTGGTCCAGATGTTAACAGGGATTGACTCATCCCTGTATGTTCTGGTCCAGTGTTCACAGGTTAACTCAGAGCCTTGTATGTTCTGGTTCAACAGTGGTTAACTCCTGCCTGTATGTTTCTGGTCCAATGTTAACATAGGGTGTAAAACTCCAGCTGTATGTTTCTGGTCCAGATGTTACAGGGTTAACTCAGCCTGTATGTTCTGGTCCAGCAGATGTTAACGGGTTAACTCAGGCATCCTGTATGTTCTGGTCCAGATGTTAACAGGGCTAACTCAGCCTGTATGTTCTCTGGTCCAGATGTTCCAAAGGGTTACTCAGCCTGTATGTTCTGTCCGGATGTTAACAGTTAACTCCAGCCTGTATGTTTCTGGTCCAGATTTACAGGGTTTAACTTCAGCCTGTATGTTCCTGTCCAGATGTTAACAGGGTTAAGCCCTGTATGTTTTCTGGTCCAGATGTTAACAGGGTTTATCTGTACAGTACGCTGACCCACAGAACCAGGGCTGAGCATCTTGAGACTGGAGGTACTACTATCCTGAAACACCTTCACCTAATCAGCACATTACACAACACTCGAGAGAGAGAGAGAGAAGAGATAGAGAGGAGCGAGGGAGAGAGAGAGAGAGCGAGATAGAGATAGAGAGAGAGAGATAGAGAGAGAGAGACAGAGAGAGAGAGAGAGAGGAGAGAGAGAAGAGAGAGAGAGAGAGAGAGAGAGAGAGAGATAGAGAGAGATGGAAAAACACTAAGGGCTGCCATTAGTGGGGTTAGATTAATCATTTCACAGCACTCATATCATATATGCCCAACGAGATTTACTCTAAAATCTTTTGGTTTCCACACTAATATCTGATGGTCCACTGGTTCTGCTGACTGTATAAATATTTCTATACGCTAGTTTTATACACATTAATATCACATTATAATAATATGCCATTTAGCAGACGCTTTTATCCAAAGCGACTTACAGTCATGCGTGCATAAATTTTTTGTGTATGGGTGGTCCCGGGGATCGAACCCACTACCTTGGCGTTATAAGCGCCATGCTCTACCAGCTGAGCTACAGAGGACCACTGTACTGAATATAAAACACTGTACTGAATGAGCCTAGGAGAGGAGGGGAGGATCTCTGTTGGTATTCCATAGTATCACTGAACCAGGGTTTCCATATTTTAATTTAACAGACAGCAGTGAGGAGCAGTCAGGAACAGTGTGGAGCAGTGAGGAGCAGTGAGGAGCAGTCAGGAGCAGTGTGGAGCAGTGAGGAGCAGTGTGGAGCAGTCAGGAACAGTGTGGAGCAGTGAGGAACAGCGTGGACCAGTAAGGAGCAGTGAGGAGCGGTGTGGAGCAGTCAGGAACGGTGTGGAGCAGTGAGGAGCAGTGAGGAGCAGTCAGGAGCAGTCAGGAGCAGTGAGGAGCAGTGTGGAGCAGTCAGGAACAGTGTGGAGCAAGGAGCAGTGTGGAGCAGTGAGGAGCATCAGGAGCAGTGTGGAGCAGTGAGGAGCAGTGTGGAGCAGTGTGGAGCAGTGAGGAGCAGTGTGGAGCAGTGTGGAGCAGTGAGGAACAGTGTGGAGCAGTGAGGAGCAGTGTGGAGCAGTGAGCAGCAGTCAGGAGCAGTGAGCAGCAATCAGGAGCAGTGAGGAGCAGTCAGGAGCAGTGTGGAGCAGTGAGGAACAGTCAGGAGTGTGTCTGTACCAGGATAACATAGTATTCAACAGACCATGAACTCTGTGTTGTCTCAGTGTTTACACGACAGGGCTGGTTGAAACTCTTCAGAAGGGAAGAACACTGTGTAATGAAAAGAAATGGCACTTCGCTCCTACATCTGACCGATACAAAACTAATCTCTCCGCATTTTGTCAAGTTTTTCTCTTGTTGGACACAGTTAAAAGCCACAAAATCACAAAAACAAACAGTCGGTAACTCCCAGTGGTAACTGCCCATGAAGCCATCTATGGCGAGAGCAGTTGAATCGTGAATAAGGCAATATTTGCTTTTCCTGTGCGTGGCGTGAGGGAGTTTAGGTCACCAATCTGAGGCAGGGGGAAAAACACGGACATGGTGTATTCCCAGTTCCCACAGTCACCATGGAGGCTTTAGTCACAGTTGAATATCTCCCAGAGTCTGAGTGTGGGGAGGATGGGAAGGCCATAACACAGTAATACAGTATGAATATAACTAACAGGTAGGACTAGGACCTGGCAGTACAAAGCAGCTACGTTTTTTCTTACAGAGTTTGAACAACGTTTGTTCTTCCAGCTTCTATTCTACACTGTTCTCTTGAAGAGGGACCTGTCACTACACATCACACCCAGACCCTGAGACCATTAAGTCACCCTGGGAGCCCAGAACATGCTCCTAGGTCTTATGAGTCAGAGAAGAGAAAGATGAGAGGAGAGAGAGAGAGAGAGGAGAGAGAGAGAGAGAGAGAGAGAGATAGAGAGAGAGAGAGAGAAAGAAAGAGAGGAGAGACTAGAGAGAGAAGAGAGGAGAGACGAGGAGAGACAAAAAAAGCGAGAGAGACAGAGATAGAATAGAGAGAGAGAGGACACAGCGAGAAGAGAGAGAGAGTATAGAGAGAGAGAGAGAGTGATTAGATTGAGAGAGGAGAGAGAGAGAAAAGAGATAGAGAGACGAGAGAGATAGATAAGGAGAGAGAGACGAGAGAGAGAAAAGCCAAGGAGAGAGAGAGGAGAGAGGAAAGGATAGACAGAGAGAGAGAAGATAGATAGAGAGCGAGAGGATATATAGACAGCGAGAGATAGAGAGAGTAGATGAGGAGAAGCCAGCTGAGAGAGAGAGACAGAGAGAGAGAGCTCCAAGCCTGTAGTGCTGAAGCCTAGTACTAACAGATTCAACCAGAGGAAGAGAAGAGAGCGTAAACAGCCTGATGTCAGGACATCAACTGCATCACTACTGAGACCACTGCCAAAACCGATGACAACATCTCTGTTACACCAGCTCTCCCTCGCTCCTTCTCTCTCTGTCTCTTTCTCTCGCTCTCTCCTCCTCCCCCCCCCTCTCTTCTTCCCTGTCAAAGCTGTGGTGCTTGTGTCCAGTCTTTGTACCATGACCATGCATTGATTCACAATGGAAAATGTGTGTTACTGTGTTTCGTGGCCAGATGGGGGGGGGTGGGGGGGGGGCGGGAGAGAGAGAGAGGAGAGAGAGAGAGAGAGAGAGAGAGAGAGAGAGAGAGAGAGAGAGAGAGAGAGAGAGAGAGGAACAGAGCCTGGGGTTCATGTTAGGGGTGATGCTCAGGGCCACACAGTGAAATGACACCTTGACAGGTGGTCTGTAATATTACAGGGTTAATCTGAGCCAGTCTGGAAACGGTGGGTTCCTATGGAGAGTGCAAGCTACAGGGGTAAAAGTTCGTACAAGGTTATTGGGTCTTGGAGAGAATTGTGTTTAACAGCTCAGCGACAGGCCAATAAACAGAGTTTTGGAAGGAGTTGGTCTATGTACAATCTCCCCTACTGAGAAGTGACAGGTATGGCTAGGGGTTAGGTTAGGTTAGGCAGGTGAAGTGAGCTTGGTACGTACCCATCAGATGCCTGGGTCGTGGGAAAGCACAGAGTTGTATTACGCCAACAGCCAAAAAGTTCAGTGATTATATTTTATTCCAATAATAGGATATTGAAAATGTTTTCCAATTGGGGTAAACTTGTGGAAAGGCAGCTGTTTCCACCGTGGAGACAGAAGGAAAATCTCAAAGTGCTGTGGCACAAATAGTATCTGAAAGGCAAGTCGTATAATTATAGTGTGGAATATCTCTTCACAGTGAAGTTGAACAAGTAGTTCCAAATCAAGTAACTACCCAGATAGAGCGGGTAACTGACCCAGATAGAGCTGGTAACTGACCCAGATAGAGCTGGTAACTGACCCAGATAGAGCTGGTAACTGACCCAGATAGAGCTGGTAACTGACCCAGATAGAGCTGGTAACTGACCCAGATAGAGCTGGTAACTGACCCAGATAGAGCTGGTAACTGACCCAGCTAGAGCTGGTAACTGACCCAGATAGAGCTGGTAACTGACCCAGATAGAGCTGGTAACTGACCCAGATAGAGCTGGTAACTGACCCAGCTAGAGCTGGTAACTGACCCAGATAGAGCTGGTAACTACCCAGATAGAGCGGGTAACTGACCCAGATAGAGCTGGTAACTGACCCAGATAGAGCTGGTAACTGACCCAGATAGAGCTGGTAACTGACCCAGATAGAGCTGGTAACTACCCAGATAGAGCTGGTAACTGACCCAGATAGAGCTGGTAACTGACCCAGATAGAGCTGGTAACTGACCCAGATAGAGCTGGTAACTGACCCAGATAGAGCTGGTAACTGAACGGAAGGACTCAGGTGGAACTACTAATAAACAGGTCTATAGGAAGGTGACAGCTACAGATATATGAGAATGGATAGAAGGTCTAGGAATCATCCCAAATGGAACCCTATTCACTGTTCTCTAAGCTTCTCTATTAAAATGCACTGTTCTCTAAGCTTCTCTATTAAAATGCACTGTTCTCTAAGCTTCTCTATTAAAATGCACTGTTCTCTAAGCTTCTCTATTAAAATGCACTGTTCTCTAAGCTTCTCTATTAAAATGCACTGTTCTCTAAGCTTCTCTATTAAAATGCACTGTTCTCTAAGCTTCTCTATTAAAATGCACTGTTCTCTAAGCTTCTCTATTAAAATGCACTGTTCTCTAAGCTTCTCTATTAAAATGCACTGTTCTATAAGCTTCTCTATTAAAATGCACTGTTCTCTAAGCTTCTCTATTAAAATGCACTGTTCTCTAAGCTTCTCTATTAAAATGCACTGTTCTCTAAGCTTCTCTATTAAAATGCACTGTTCTCTGAGCTTCTCTATTAAAATGCACTGTTCTCTGAGCTTCTCTATTAAAAGACACACCACTGTTCTCTAAGCTTCTCTATTAAAAGACACACCACTGTTCTCTGAGCTTCTCTATTAAAATGCACTGTTCTCTAAGCTTCTCTATTAAAATGCACTGTTCTCTAAGCTTCTCTTTTAAAAGACACCACTGTTCCTTAAAGCTTCTCTTTAAAAAAACCCCCCAAACGTTCTCTAAGCTTCTCTTTAAAATCACTGCTCTAACTTCTCTAAAATTAACTTTTTTTAATTTCAAATTAAAAAAATTTTTTTTTGTTTTTTGGGGTTTTTTTTTTTTGGGGGGAAATTGTTTTTGTTTGTTTGTTTTTTTTTTTTTTTTTTTTTTTTTTGGATTTTTTGGTTTTGGGGTTTTTGTGGTGTGTTTTTTTGTGTGTGTTTGTGGGGTTTTTGTGTTGTGGGTGTGTGTGTTTTTTGGGTGGTTTTTTTGTGTTGTTTTGGGTGTGGTTTGGGGGTGTGTTTTTTTGGGGTTTTTGTTTTTTTGTTTTTTTTTTTGTTTTTGTTTTTTTGTGTGTGGTGCTGTTTTGTTGATGTTGTTTTGTTTGGTGTGTGGGTGGTGTGATTTGTGTGTGTGATGTGTGTGTGTGTGTGGTGTGTGTGTGTGTGTGTTGTGTGTGCGTGTGTGTGTGTGATGTGTGTGTGGGTGTGGTGTGTGTGTTGTGTGTGTGATGTTTGTGTGTGTGTGTGGGTTGTGTGTGTGTGGTGTTGTGTGGTGTGTGTGTGTGTGTGTGTGTGTGTGTGTGTGTGTGTGTGTGTGTGTGGTGTGGTGTGTCCGTGCGTGCACGTGCGTGTGATGTGTGTTGTGTGTGTGCAAGCGTGCGTGCGTGTGATGTGGTCCTCTGTAGCTCAGCTGGTAGAGCACGGCGCTTGTAACCCCAAGGTAGTGGGTTCGATCCCTGGGACCACCCATACACAAAAATGTATGCACGCATGACTGTAAGTCGCTTTGGATAAAAGCGTCTGCTAAATGGCTTTAAAAAAAATAACAAAAAAATAAAAAATAAAAAATGTGTGTGTGCGTGCGTGCGTGCGCGTGTGTGTAGCAGATAGCACTGGGGTGTTAAACTCATTTTAGCTCAGGGGCCACATGGAGGAAAATCTATTCCCAAGTGGGCCGGACCAGAAAAATCATGGTATATATAACTTAAAAACAACAACTTCAGATTGTTTTCTTTGTTTTAATACGATCAACATACAACATAAAGCTGGAGCCTGAGGACAGTGTGTCCAAAATAGTTCAAGCACAACATCACTATTAATCATAAAACACGTCAAGTTTATTTGAAAATTCTAAAGAAAAAGAACACAAACACACAATGCCTCAGTGACTCACAGAAGTATATCACAGATCACAGAACTATATCAGGGGGTCATTTCTCAGGCAGAAATGTAGATAAAAAGAATGAAATCCTGTTCCCCAAACAAGTGCAAGAACCACAGAGTCAAGAATAGGTTAAATATACAAATAAAATAAAATCAATTAAAAACAATAGCACATCAACATAAAAACATATAAACATAAAGCTGGAGCCTGAGGACAGTGTGTCCAAAAGCACAACATCACTATTAATCATAAAACACCTCAAGTTATTTGAAAGTTCTGAGGACAAAGAACACACAAACACACAATGCCTCAGTGATTCACAGAAGTATATCACAGATCACAGAACTATATCAGGGTGTCTCATGTAGCACTTTAAGTGGGGTTGCATAGTTTATTTGACTCCTGATACCTGGCATCTTTTAGCTTTCACCAGCGCATCAATATCAGGCGTCACATCCTGAGTGGCAGCCAACTTCAGGATGTGATTCAAGTGCTTGTGCGTGAGCCTTGAGCGCAGCTTTGTTTTATTTATGCTCATTACAGAGAAAACTTGCTCACAAAGATATGTGGTTCCAAACATGCACAACAGTTTTGCAGCGAGGGCTGTCAAGTTGGGGTAACCTGGCAAGAGATTCTGATTAAATGTGTCCAAGCCAGCTGCGGCAAATTTGCCCTTCAAATCCGAGTCACACTGCAAGTCTATTTCAAGTTGGATCCTGACGGGCAGATCAAAGGGATTCACGGTGAATGGCGAGCAAAAAACGTTGAAGTCTTTCTCCAGTTCACCAAAAATCTGAAAGCGTTGCTCAAACTCCCGTAACAGTCCCGTTATTTTATCTTTGAACCGCTTCATGTCTGCCACATGTTGGGTCGCGCACACATTTTTCAGACAGGGGAAGTGAGCTGCATCAAATCAAATCAAATCAAATCAAATTTTATTGGTCACATGCGCCGAATACAACAGGTGCAGACATTACAGTGAAATGCTTACTTACAGCCCTTAACCAACAGTGCATTTATTTTAAACAAAAAAAGTAAGAATAAAACAACAACAAAAAAAGTGTTGAGAAAAAAAGAGCAGAAGTAAAATAAAGTGACAGTAGGGAGGCTATATATGCAGTAAAAAGTGACAGTAGGGAGGCTATATATACAGGGGGGTACGGGAGGTCTATATATACAGGGGGGTACCGTTGCAGAGTCAATGTGCGGGGGCACCGGCTAGTTGAGGTAGTTGAGGTAATATGTACATGTGGGTAGAGTTAAAGTGACTATGCATAAATACTTAACAGAGTAGCAGCAGCGTAAAAAGGATGGGGTTGGGGGGCAGTGCAAATAGTCTGGGTAGCCATGATTAGCTGTTCAGGAGTCTTATGGCTTGGGGGTAGAAGCTGTTGAGAAGTCTTTTGGACCTAGACTTGGCACTCCGGTACCGCTTGCCGTGCGGTAGCAGAGAGAACAGTCTATGACTAGGGTGGCTGGAGTCTTTGACAATTTTGAGGGCCTTCCTCTGACACCGCCTGGTATAGAGGTCCTGGATGGCAGGAAGCTTTGCCCCAGTGATGTACTGGGCCGTACGCACTACCCTATGTAGTGCCTTGCGGTCAGAGGCCAAGCAGTTGCCATACCAGGCGGTGATGCAACCAGTCAGGATGCTCTCGATGGTGCAGCTGTAGAATTTTTTGAGGATCTGAGGACCCATGCCAAATCTTTTTAGTCTCCTGAGGGGGAATAGGCTTTGTCGTGCCCTCTTCACGACTGTCTTGGTGTGTTTGGACCATGATAGTTCGTTGGTGATGTGGACACCAAGGAACTTGAAGCTCTCAACCTGTTCCACTACAGCCCCGTCGATGAGAATGGGGGCGTGCTCAGTCCTCTTTTTTTTCCTGTAGTCCACAATCATCTCCTTTGTCTTGGTCACGTTGAGGGAGAGGTTGTTGTCCTGGCACCACACGGCCAGATCTCTGACCTCCTCCCTATAGGCTGTCTCATCGTTGTCGGTGATCAGGCCTACCACTGTTGTGTCGTCGGCAAACTTAATGATGGTGTTGGAGTCGTGCCTGGCCATGCAGTCATGGGTGAACAGAGAGTACAGGAGGGGACTGAGCACGCACCCCTGAGGGGCCCCCGTGTTGAGGATCAGTGTGGCAGATGTGTTGTTACCTACCCTTACCACCTGGGGGCGGCCCGTCAGGAAGTCCAGGATCCAGTTGCAGAGGGAGGTGTTTAGTCCCAGGATCCTTAGCTTAGTGATGAGCTTAGAGGGCACTATGGTGTTGAATGCTGAGCTGTAGTCATTGAATAGCATTCTCACGTAGGTGTTCCTCTTGTCCAGGTGGGAAAGGGCAGTGTGGAGTGCGATAGAGATTGCATCATCTGTGGATCTGTTGGGGCGGTATGCAAATTGGAGTGGGTCTAGGGTTTCTGGGATTATGCTGTTGATGTGAGCCATGACCAGTCTTTCAAAGCACTTCATGGCTACAGACGTCAGTGCTACGGGTCGGTAGTCATTTAGGCAGGTTGTCTTAGAGTTCTTGGGCACGGGGACTATGGTGGTCTGCTTGAAACATGTTGGTATTACAGACTCAGTCAGGGACATGTTGAAAATGTCAGTGCCTGACATCACCACCGGCAAGTTGCGTCTTCCACAATGACAGCTTCAACTTGAAAGAACGTATGCTGTCATAATACTGCTTGACAACTTTTTTGCGCCCTTGCAGCTGTTTGTTCAAGTTATTCAGGTGGTCTGTAACATCCACCATAAATGCAAGGTCCTGCATCCATTCTGCGGAATGGAATTCTAACACTGGTTTGCCCTTTTCTTCCATGAACTGTTCAATTTCTTCTCGTAAATCAAAGAAACGCCTCAGCACCTCGGCTTAACCATCTTACCTCAGTGTGGTATGGCAGGCCATAGATGTGGTCTTTCTCTCTGAGAAGGCTGTCAAACTGACGGTGATTCAGGCTTCTGGATCGGATGAAATTAACAGTTTGGATGACCACCTTCATGACGTTATCCATCTTTAATGACTTGCAACACAAAGCCTCCTGGTGCAAAATACAGTGAAAAGTCAAAAAATCACGTCCTCCATTTGCAGATTGCACTTTCTCTCTGAACTTTGTCACAACGCCTGCTTTTTTCCCGATCATTGACGGCGCACCATCTGTAGCCAGGCTGACAGCGCGGGACCAGTCCACTCCGACCCTGTCCAGCGTGCCGACGAGTGCGGTAAAAATATCAGCTGCTGTCGTTGTATCTGTCATCGGCACCAACTCCACAAACTCCTCGGTGACGGTCAATGTGTCATCAACTCCGCGGATGAAAATGGCCAGTTGTGCAACATCTGTAATGTCCGTGCTTTCATCAATTGTAACCGAAAACGCAATAAATGACTTTACTTTTTGCTTCAACTGGTTGTCCAAATCCACTGAAAGATCGGAAATCCTGTCTGCAACTGTGTTTCTTGTCAGGCTGATATTTACAAAAGCCTGACGCTTTTCAGGGCACACAATCTCTGCTGCCTTCATCATGCATGTTTTTACAAATTCACCCTCACTAAATGGTTTTGAAGCCACTGCGATTTCATTAGCAATGAGGTAGCTAGCTTTCACTGCAGCGTCACTGATGTCTCGGCTGTGAGTAAACACAGACTTGACCTACTTGCTCTGCCCCGGTATAAACAGTTTGCTTGCTTAACACAATTGCTATTGCGCCATCCAGTGGACGCAATTGGAACAGCAGTTTATTTTATTGAAAAATTGCAGCGCATTTTTATACTTTACAAAATCATCTCGCGGGCCGGATTAAACCCGTTTGCGGGCCTGATCCGGCCCGCGGGCCGGACGTTTGACACCCCTGAGATAGCATCACCACCACCTCAGCAGACTCTATTAATCCCTTTCTGTAATACAACAGGACGGAAACTAACACTTCTTCATTTTAACCAGGAAACCTCCAGAAAACAGACCAACCCATTCCTTATGCTGGCTTACACACACCACACCCACCCACCCACACACACACAGCTCATATTCTCCCCTGTGATTATACAGTCATTGGTCAGGTGCAGAATAAAAGGCCCTTTTGAAGCCGGCCTGGATTCCAGCCAAGACACCTGAATTAACATCCCCCCTCCTCCTCCTCTTTCACCCCCCTAGTGTGTTGATCTAGTTACCACCACTCCTCCACAGTGGCCTGCCAGCTACAGACCCAGTTAACCACCACTCCTCCACAGTGGCCCACCAGCTACAGACCCAGTTAACCACCACTCCTCCACAGTGGTCCACCAGCTACAGACCCAGCTTTAGTTCCTAGTGTGTTGATCTAGTTAACCACCACTCCTCCACAGTGGCCCACCAGCTACAGACCCAGTTAACCACCACTCCTCCACAGTGGCCCGCCAGCTACAGACCCAGCTTTAGTTCCTAGTGTGTTGATCTAGTTAACCACCACTCCTCCACAGTGGCCCACCAGCTACAGACCCAGCTTTAGTTCCTAGTGTGTTGGTCTAGTTACCACCACTCCTCCACAGTGACCCACCAGCTACAGACCCAGCTTTAGTTCCTAGTGTGTTGATCTAGTTACCACCACTCCTCCACAGTGGCCCGCCAGCTACAGACCCAGCTTTAGTTCCTAGTGTGTTGATCTAGTTAACCACCACTCCTCCACAGTGGCCCACCAGCTACAGACCCAGTTAACCACCACTCCTCCACAGTGGCCCACCAGCTACAGACCCAGTTAACCACCACTCCTCCACAGTGGCCCACCAGCTACAGACCCAGCGTTAGTTCCTAGTGTGTTTGTCCTGGGGGTGAAATTACTGCCTGGCTTTCTCCTTCCCCGGGGCAGGACTGACTGGAGCTAGTTCCACTCTACTCTTGGCCAACTGGTGATACACAGTGTTTAGACAGGACAGCAGAGACAGCACCGTTGGACCTGGCTAGGCCAGCAGCACCATGACAGATACTGGACTGTCTGCCTCTGGCCGGCTACTGACGGGGGCGTGAATAGGCGTGTGTGTGCACATTCTCTTACAGGACAATACTCTCTCTTTCTCCTGGCATTAGGAGCAGCTATATGCCATTTCCATCTAGTCTGTTATTTATCTGCATTACCCCTCTCCTCTCCTCTCCTCTCCTCTCCTCTCCTCTCCTCTCCTCTCCTCTCCTCTCCTCTCCTCTCCTCTCCTCTCCTCTCCTCTCCTCTCCTCTCCTCTCCTCTCCTACTAACCCCTCTCCGGATCAGGAAGGCAGCAGATGCAACCATATCATTTAGGAGGTATTGTGATTAAATGGTATGTTGCCTGTTTTCCCTGGGTTGGCCTGACATCACAGAGTTCTAAATATGGATATCTTGGAGATTACTCAGCTCTTTGTAGCATTATGTAGATCAACTCCTGGCCAGCCAGCCAATCAGACAGGCCTTTGGAGCCACATGTGTGGACCGGACCCTGTTTCAATTCCACTGTTTTAAATATGTCCCTCCTCTCTCCCTGTAAGAGAGTCTGTGTCCTTTACTGTTCAATATTACTGACCGGTCCTTTACTGTTTAATGTTATAACTGAGGCAGTACACGAGGATGGTTTATCTGAGTCCTACAGGGAATAAAAACCAGTGTACAGTTTAAAGTCTGGATCGTATTAAGTGTATGGTTTAAACTAAAGGCTGGATGGTTTAAACTAAAGGCTGGATGGTTTAATCTAAAGAATGGATGGTTTCATCTAAAGGCTGGATGGTTTCATCTAAAGGCTGAATGGTTTCATCTAAAGGCTGGATGGTTTCATCTAAAGAATGGATGGTTTCATCTAAAGGCTGAATGGTTTCATCTAAAGGCTGGATGGTTTAATCTAAAGGCTGGGTGGTTTAACCTGTACTTGTATCTGTGTGTCTCTCCATCTCTGCACCTTTTGGACACTAGGACAGAGCCCCTCTATCCCAGGAGATAGACACTAGGACAGAGCCCCATCTATCCCAGGAGATAGACACTAGGACAGAGCCCCTCTATCCCAGGAGATAGACACTAGGACAGAGCCCCTCTATCCCAGGAGATAGACACTAGGACAGAGCCCCATCTATCCCAGGAGATAGACACTAGGACAGAGCCCCATCTATCCCAGGAGATAGACACTAGGACAGAGCCCATCTATCCCAGGAGATAGACACTAGGACAGAGCCCATCTATCCCAGGAGCTCTCTCTCTCTTTCTCTCTCTCTCTCTCTGTTCCACCAAACAACAGTGACTCACCACAGTGTGTAGCGATCCAATAGGGCTCCACAGGAAACAGCCCAGAGATAGAGAGGAGGAGAGGAGAGGAGAGAGAGGAAATTAGAAACACCCTGCCTGCGTGGATCCCCTGGTGAAAACATTCCCAGCTCTGGACCTGGGAATGTCTCAGAATGCCACTGGACGGATCCGGAGCGTCGGAACACATCCCCTTGTTTTGTCAAAACCTGATCCGGCTCCAAATGTAATCTTCCTGTGTGATGGAGGACGGCCGGAGAGACAGTCAATATCTTCTTTATTTCCTGCATGGCTGAGCCGGGGACGGACGGCCGGGCCGCTGAGGGTCCACAGCAGCTAACCTTAACCCTACCGCCCACAACCTCACCTCACTAACTCACCACCGCACCTCTCCACACACATGCAGGCACACACACACACACACACACACACACACACACCTCACTAATCTGCCTGTGCACCCTAGGTTACTGTTTCCACAAACCAAATGTGAAAAGGAGGGTAGCAGAGAAGAGGCCAATAAAATCTCATTTTATTGGCCACATGCACCGAATACAACAGGTGCAGACATTACAGTGAAATGCGTACTTACAAGCCCTTAACCAACAGTGCATTTATTTTTAATAAAAAAGTAAAATAAAACAACAACAAAAAAAGTGTTGAGAAAAAAAGAGCAGAAGTAAAATAAAATAACAGTAGGGAGGCTATATATACAGGGGGGTACCGGTGCAGAGTCAATGGGAAATAACAGTAGGGAGGCTATATACAGGGGGGTACCGGTGCAGAGTCAATGTGCGGGGGCACCGGCTAGTTGAGGTAGTTGAAGTAATATGTACATGTGGGTAGAGTTAAAGTGACTATGATGGTGTTATAGATAGGGTTAGTGTGAGGTAGTGGTAGTGTTAGGGTTAGGGTTAGTGTGAGGTAGGCAGGTCTAAAGCTGACTGAGTGCCCTGCCTTGGTCTGACAACATGAGAGTCCACTCAGACTCAAACACCACAAATAAGGCCTATGACCAGGTCCTCGCTAGCAGCATTCCAGCCTCCCTATAACAACCAGGTCCTCGCTAGCAGCATTCCAGCCTCCCTATAACAACCCGGTCCTCGCGAGCAGCCATTCCCGCCCTCCCTAAATACAACAGGTCCTAGCCAGCATTCCAGCCTCCCGATAACAGCCTAGAGCTAGCATCATTCCAGCCTCCCTATCACAGCTAGCTAGCAGCATTACCAGCCGTCCCTATACAACCGTCCTAGCTAGCAGCATTCCAGCCTCCCTAATAACACCAGGGTCCTAGCTAGCCAGCATTCAGGCCTCCCCTATAACAGCTAGCTAGCAGCATTCCAGCCTCCCTATAACAACCAGGTCCTCGCTAGCAGCATTCCAGCCTCCCTATAACAACCAGGTCCTCGCTAGCAGCATTCCAGCCTCCCTATAACAACGGTCCTAGCTAGCAGCATTCCAGCCTCCCTATAACAGCTAGCTAGCTGCATTCCAGCCTCCCTATAACAGCTAGCTAGCAGCATTCGCAGCCTCCCTATACAGCTAGCTAGCATCATTCCGCCTCCCTCATAACATCGAGTCTAGCATCATTCCAGCCTCCCTATACAGCTAGCTAGCAGACATTCCAGGCCTCCCTATAACAGCTATCTAGCACATTCAGCCTCCCTATCACAGCAGCTACAGCCATTCCAGCCTCCCTATAACAGCTAGCTAGCAGCATTCCAGCCTCCCTATAACAGCTAGCTAGCAGCATTCCAGCCTCCCTATAACAGCTAGCTAGCAGCATTCCAGCCTCCCTATAACAGCTAGCTAGCAGCATTCCAGCCTCCCTATAACAGCTAGCTAGCAGCATTCCAGCCCCACTGCTTACAGTAGCTGACAGGCGCTGGTTCTCAGGTGGAGATCTGGGGAAATAAACCCTGTAGGTGACTTGAAGGCTGTGTTTATTTCTGCAGCCCAGGCTGTTTGGTTTACCACCGAGGGTTAATTACAGCTTTGATCGCCACGTTTATTGATCCAAAATCTGGCTTTTGAGTGTGGCCGGTCTCTCCCTGCATCTCCCCCCAGTCTCACTCAATCACTCCCCGTCCTCACCCCTGCCTCCCCCCTGCCTCCCCACAGCCTCCCCCCACAGCCTCTCCAGGCCTCCCTCAGTGAGAGTGGTGGCTCTCCCTCCCCATCCCCAGGGCTCCGGGTCCAAGGGATCAGAACAGATACCAGACCATCTCTGTAAGCAATAAGCACCAGCTCTGCAATAGGGGGTCAGTGGACTGGTTCTGTGTGCTGCAGAGGATGGAACCGGGCCATGGCCAAGTCCCCCCCCCCTCTTTCTTCCTAACTGTAACTGGAAGGGAATGTCTCTCTCTCTCTCTCTCTCTCTCTCTCTCTCTCTCTATCTCTCTCTCTCTCATCATCATCTCCTCCTCTCTCTCCTCATCCTTCTCTTCTCTCTCTCTGACCCAAACGCACCTGCTCCTCCGCCACAAACGGCCCGAGAGCGTGGGTCGGAATCATCTGGGGGCGGCAGCTGCGCACGCAAACATGACAATTTGAAGCGGGGCAACGGACCGGCAGAGGCTGGTCGATCAGGCAAGGTCCGTGGGGACCGGGGCGTCGGCGGGATTGGGGGTGTGGCGCGGGGTGCGAAGGGTCCGAGCAAGACCCGTGAGGTATGCACGGAAGGCTCGTCGGGTGGGGGGGTACCGAGTGTCGTCGCGTCGGCAGTTGCCAGAAGTGGGTCCAGGAATGTGCGGGATTTAAGGAAAAATGGAAGGGGATTGTAAAGGACTGCGGGTAGGATGCGCTCGTGGGCGCAGAGACGAGGGAACAAAGGGCTGGGCTCGGTGGGCACAGCGACGTCTAGCACCTGGGCATGAGCAGGTGGCGCGCATACGGCCTGACAGGACCGGCTTCTTCGGGCAGGGGGCGGGTGTCTTTCTTAAGGACTAATGGACGGAAGGGAGGCGTGATGTGGGGGTGGCACCGGTAGCGCTGGGGGGGAAGGGGTGCATGTGCGGGACGGGTAAGCGTCGGTATGGGGAACGGACCGGACGGCTACTGCGCGTTGGGACCGGTCGAGGGGGGATAGGGGGTCGGGTCGGGGGTCCCCCGGACTCGGTCGGGAGCTCGCAGAGGGATTCGTGGGCGCGGGATGCGGTGGGCAGTGGCACGTAGTAGAACGCTGTCTGGGCGGTGCGGACCACGGGAGAAGTGCACTAGAAGGATTCCGCCTCACGGTGGTCAAGTCGAAGGCAGAGTGTCAAAGTTCCAGGGGCGGCACGTCCGAGGAGGGGGTCAGCCGGTAAGGGGCGCGGGGTCGCACGGGCTCCCGGACCCGCAGGCAAGCGGGCGCGGGGCCTGACGATGAGGCGGGTTTAAGGAACAGCCTTCCGAGGTCGAGGGCGAAAGGGCCGTACGTCGGACTGGAGAGGGTGTGCTCTCGGCTCGCTGTCGGAGCGTTTCTTATTGTCATCTCGCGGGGGGAGGCTACGGGGGAGGGGGTGCAAAAGTGGAGGTCTAGGGGGAAAGAGGGGGGGGGGGGGGGGTGGCGGTGGGGGGGAGTTGGGGGGGGGCGAGGGGGGGGGGGTGTGGGGGGGTGTTGGTGTTGGGTCGGCGATACTAGGCACCCCGCCCACGAGTCGGTGCTGGCCGTTGAGGGGGGCAAGCCGCGGACGCTGCATGGTGACAGCGACATAGCGCGTCGGGTGGCTGCGAGCGCTTCAAGGGGCAAGTTGTAGACCGTACGGGTCCATCTCTCTCCTCTCTCTCTCTCTCTTGCTCCCCTCCCTCCCTAACATCAACACCTCTTGTCCTTTCCTATTGCTGCCACAGAGACTGGGGCTGTAACTCTGGGGGGTACTCAGTAGTCACCACACACGATGGGCTTAAAAAATAGAGAAAAATACTGTAGGGTCTTAATATCATTTACTGTTGGCTGCTACCATAAATGAATACACCCCCGCGAAATATTAACAATTATTCAGTATGTTTTTTTATTTTTTATTTGCTGACTTAACTTCAACTTCAAACTTCAGTCATCCAGGGAAGCAGTGTTTACACAACATTACATTGCAAAACCGGCTAAATGAAAGTTTGTAACGATGTGACAATAACTGATATCTGACAAAGGAGACGAGAGAGATAGAGAGAGAGAGATACAGAGATAGAGAGCTATAATATATAGCATCTCTCTCTACTATCTACCTCGATCGTAGCACTGTGATTTACTTTCTTTCTTTATCATGTATACTTGAGCCTTGTATATTGGCTAGCCTCTTCTCTTGACGAATGTATCGCTCAGAGCCTATATATCCATATATATATATATCTAGATATTATATATTATAATTATATATATATATATCGATACCGTATATCTAAATATATATACAATATATATAAGTATATATTACCTATATATACATATACAAATATCATGACAATATATATTATATATAACATAATACATATCCATATATATATTATATATATATATTGTTTTTTTATATATATATCATCATGGCATAATACATCTCCTTACTTTTATCGGTACGTTTTTGGTTGTTAAGAGCGAGTTGACACTACTAAAATTAAATTGCAAAAATGTATATGTAATCTAATTGTACAACTGAGGATCAAAACAGGCGGAAAGATTGACAGAAAGTTAGTACTAAGACCATCTTCATCGTGGTAGCTAGCCAAATTAAAAATCCTGGTCGCTAGCTCCCTTCCGCTCTAACCGTTTACTGGTGGAACCATAGCAACATGGCCCTGAGGCAGCGCTAGCATCGATATTAACGGCAGAACTGAGAGCTTTCTCCCGTTGTTTTTTGAATACCCAGAGAAATAAAATCAGAGAAGGGACGAATCAACTTTATTTAACACCGAATTCGAGGGAAAACCCAGACCTTTGTTTGCTGACTGGCTGGCACTTGAAAACGGGACTGTTACAAACCTGCCTATTTTACACAGACCACACTAACTCCTTCCTGGCATACAGCTGTACTAGCCATGTCAGCTACACCCACGAAGAAAGGCATACTGCAAGGGAGACAATCACATTTTTGAGGACAAGCAGTAAAGTGACCAGGAAAACAGGTTTCTGACGGTAACATGTAATCAAGAACTGTCTATCATGGGTCAAGGGGCAGTGGAGGGCTGCACTCAGCTCGGGTTGTGCAGGACTTCCACCCTAATGAGATAGTCAGAAGGTAAAAAAGACAGGACAGCACCCTGACCTCTCCCCTTCACACCTCAGTCACCCCAACAGCAGACTGATCCTCCCCCCTTGCCCTTCCTACCAAAACCACCAGAGCCAATACCCACACTACCCAAGCAGCCTGTTTGAGAGACAGGCTGGCATTGTTAAGGGTATTGGTTACTGAGCTGATAGAGGCAGCCCCCATGCTTAACACCCAGACACCACCCCAGCGCCCAACACGAGCTTCTACAGGACCAGATCAACCATTGCAGGACCCCTCTGAGAACTCTGTCCAGGGCTTTGGAGAGAGCATTACCACATCGCTTGAGGAGGTAAAGGCCACCATGGAAGAGCTAGTGCAGGTAAGGAGGAGATGGCAAAGGGTTGTCTGTCATCATAGGGTCTACAGCCAGAGAGAACAGACTGTAGAGAACTCCCAGATAGCATAGCTGCAGCGCCCTCACCGACCCCTACGAACCCCACTGACCCCCCCTTTCCCACAATCCCCCCCCATACCGACACACTTTAACCAACCCCCAGTCACCAAAGAGGCCCATTGGACAACTACTAACGAGAGAAGCTCTCTGTCCCCCCCTGACACCCACCCCCACACACCCCTGGCACCCCCCCCACACACCCCTCCATGTACACATGCCCTGTCTACTCCAGCCCCAGAACCGAAAACGCACCAATCTGGGTAAAACCCACTGAGGTGGCCATCTCCTCATTGACCTCAAATGGGAAATTCATTCAGAAGATAACTCTTCCCCCAACACAAGGTGGCGCAAAATATGGTGCCCAAAACACAAGATGCACTCCACATCCGTCCCGCCTGAACTTGTGCAAACCAGGCACATTATTATTCACACGGCACCAACAACCTGCGAGAGGAGCGGAGAGAGAGTAGGCAGCCTGGTCACAGAGTAGCAGAGAGGGCCTCTGAGTGGTTCCCCAACTCCCACATCAACATCCTCCACTCTGCTGCCCCGCAAAGACTTTCAATCCCCGTACCATCCAGAAAGCCAACTCTGCCATCACCAGAGGGTGGGCCCTACTCC
The DNA here is from genome assembly GCA_902810595.1 of Coregonus sp. 'balchen'. Taxonomy (NCBI): domain Eukaryota; kingdom Metazoa; phylum Chordata; class Actinopteri; order Salmoniformes; family Salmonidae; genus Coregonus; species Coregonus sp. 'balchen'. The sequence goes on from LR778269.1 coordinate 49,675,575, forward strand.
CATACCCGAACATACGCATTGCTTGCTCACCACCCTCAACACTCACCCCATAAGCATCTACAACAACACGACCACTCCCACTGATGAAGCCGACAGTAGTGATGTTTGTCAATTCCCTAAAGGACGTAGCACCTTGGTATACAAACACCCCCCATTCGTACATGGACAGAAGGCGACCCAGAAGACCCTACAGACCACTGCACCACCAAGGAGCCCCAGGCCCCTTCAACGGCCACAACACCACACCCATACCCAGTTCACACCCCCCACAGGCCCCACCCACCCCCCAAGAGGCAATCACCCTTCATCGGCTATCCGACCAGACGGGCCCAGGCCTATTCCCGCACCCAGAACCACCAACCCTACAGACCAGAGAGGAAGTCCACAGCCCAGAACTGTCCCCCCTCCACCTCACAGGTCCCAACAAGCAGGACCACGCGCTACGCGTAGGTCTTCCAGAGGACAGGAGAACCCTGTATGGATTAAGTGAGATTAAACAAGCTCCTCCAATACCTCTGCACTAAAACTAGCACTAAACACAACACGTATCGCATACACACCACACCCCAACACAGCACACCCCCCACACAAACGCTTTGTAACTAGAATTTACTTGTTCAATGAATATGAATATTTTAATTACCAGAATACAGAATCATTTTGCTGATATCCTGTTTTATCTCGCTCTTAACAACTTTTAAGTTAATCGTTACTGTGTTTCTGACTGCTACTCTTTCCTTCTTTTTGCAACCTGAATCCTATCAGTTAGCATGTGGAACATTCAGGGTCTAAACTCATCAACCTTTGGTCTGAGAGTTTAGCACTGGAGTTCCAACAAAAATCTGAAAGATGTTTGGTCATCATTCTGAGGAGACATGGTGTACGCTGACTTGTACTACTCTCACTGTCCACAGGCTACAGAGAGATCATTGTGCCTCACAGAAACACAGCTTCTGTCAATAGAGCAGAGACTCTGGAGGATTGATCATTTGGTACAAATCCGAACTCAAACTCTAATTGATCCCCTCAAAATTGGCAAATACCGACATTTGGTTAAACTAAAAAAAGACTTGTACTGACAGGAAAAGATGTTTTCCTTTCGCAATATTATCCCCCCCTCAGAAATCCCCATATTACTCAGGAGATCTTCCCCACCCCTCGAGGAAGAGACTTTCCTTTCCAGGCCCAGGGAAATGTGCTCCATCTGTGGGGACACCAATCGGTCTCAAGGAACACTACCTGATCTAACGAGCACGACGAGGGGGACAGCTTTATTACAGACATACTGTTTTCAACTATCTTAATCTCCCCCATAGAACAACATTGACATGCAAACCGTCACAAAACGGAAGGGATCCTTTGCAGCTCTGTGAAGCCTGGGTCTGTACTTTGTCCATTGTAGGTTCGGGGGGACTCTTTGGGGAGATTCCACCTACTGCTCACCTCTTGGCCACAGTACATAGACTATATGATCACAGACATGGACCCTTTCTCTCTCTCTCACCATTCACTGTTCAAGCCACTAACACCGTCTGTCGATCACAAGCCAATTACGTTGTTCCTCAAAAGAACAGACCTGGAAACACCCACACATTCACAACCCAGTAAGGCTGTCAACCTCAGAAATTCAACAGATGGGCCCAAAACCAGCACAGAAGAAACCAGAAAAAAGCAACCTTGAAACAAAATAATCCAAACACTCTTAATACTTTCTGGATACCACCTTCCACTCACATTACAGAAGGCATCAATCTAGCAGTACGAAACATCAACTATATATTCAGGCAACGGCAAAAGAAGCACTTGACTTGATAAAAAAACAAAACTACAAAAAATCCAGATGACAACTGGTTTTGATGTCAGATTGGTAAAATTATAGGAAAAAACTTAGAACACTAATCTCAACCAAAATCACAGAGACTCAACTATATGTGATTAACGCCTTCATTATCTGTGAGACTTTCAAACTCTATAAACGTACCCTCGAACAAAAAAACACGTACAAACAGCAAGCATCTGACCCTAATTGAGGAGTCCATAAAAACCCAAACAATTTTGGCAAATTGGAAAAACAAAAAAAATCTAAACAAGAGGAATTAGCAATACAAATGGGTGACATATGGCAACCCATTTCAAAACACTCTACCACCCCGGTCAAATTGACACACACGCGAACAACGCCAAATCCCTGAGAAGTTGAATTGATTAGCAAAGCTATCGGAAATCAACACCCATTGGACTCCCAATTACTGACCAGGAAGCTCTAAAGAAACTTCAGGCTCTCACATTTAAAAAAGCCTGCTGACCTGATGGCATCCTAAATGAATAGCTCAAACTCATAGTGCCAAATTTAATTGTCTATATTAACATTGTTATTTGATCCTGGAGTGTAGGTTTATTCTTTCCCTGAACAATCGGAATCAAGGACTCATACCCCCATCTTTAAGAATGGCGAACAAATTTGACCCTACAATTCACAGAGGCATTTTGTTTGAACAGTCCTGGGAAGGTTTTATGTAGTATCACAATCAATGTAAGAGTTCTAAACTTTCCTTAAAAGCCACAATGTCCTTGAGTAAAAGCCAAATGGATTTTATACCACACATCGCACCACTGATCATATTTACAAACTTACACCCCTGATAGATAAACATGTCCACCAAAATATACAAATATACACTTGCTTTTATCGACTTCCAAATCATTGTTCGATTTGGCTACAGGGGGACGTGTTCTACAAATTATTTGACAGTGGTGTGGGGGTAAACATATGACATAATTAATCACGTATCTGGCAATACTTGCAGCATTAAAATTGGAAGAAAAGGACAGAATTCTTTAACCATGGCGGGGCCTTCGTCGGGTTCATACTGAGCCCTGCACTCTTCATATTTACATTAACGAATTGGCACTATTCTAGAAAATCCTCCAGCCCCTGGTTTAGTCTCCACAAATTCAAGAAGTTAAATGCCTACTCTTCGCGTGCCTTGCCCCTGCTGTCACACCCAGCACCTGGCCCTACAAGAGCCTGGACCTGCTGAGCAGACTGCCAGACCTGGGCCCTGGCAGTAAACCCCACAAGACTAAAATATGATTTTCCAGAGAAATCCGATTCTCAGGGATTAGACCAAATTTCTCAATTGGGAACAAAATATCTAGAGTAATGTACACCACAATTACTAGTTTTTAAAAATAAGCTTCAACTGGCACCTTAATGGGCAGTGAAATGAACTGAGAGATGAAAGCACTGCATGGCATCTAAACCGCCATAAAAACGCAAATTCTAATTGAAATATCCTATTTAAAATTTGGCTAAAAAACTAATTGAATATGTACATTGAAGAACCAATTGCCACTTTAGGCAGCGAGGTTGGGGTCCACTTGCAACCAAGATTTCATCAAATGGGACAAACACCCCATTGAAACCTCAGTGGCAGGTTTCGTACGATTCTCCTATCTCCTACGTGTCCCAGAGGAAACTACAACAATGCAGCAGGGCAAGATTAGCCAATCCACTACATAATAAACTCAAAAAAGAGCACTTAAGTTTTGGAACATCTAATACAGTGGACCCCTCCCCCTCTCATATATTACCAGCCTGGCAATGCCAGACTGAGCAAAGAAAAGAGTCCCCTCATCCAAGCTGGGGGGGGGTCCTGTGGCTGAGTTCACAAACCTGTTCTACTAACACACTGAAGCCTCAGGACAAACATCCAATCATCAGAATAAAAACCAATTACAAACACGTCAACAAAACTACATTGCTTATTTGGAACCCAAGCACAACACAAAGCAAAATGGCAGTGCTCCTATCTGGCCCTAAATCGAAGGACACGAATGGCTAAATATTTGCCCCTGGTGACGATGATCAAAAAACCTTAGAAAACCTTGACAAGTACAGGCTCAGTGAGGCACGAGCCTTGCCATTGAGAAGGGTAACAACGGAAACCTGCTCCTGTAAGAAGGTAAAGGCTGTGCAACCCCACTGCACAACATCAGAACCTGAGACGGAAGCTGCATTTCCTGACAAAATGTCAAAAACTTATAAAACAATGAGAGAGTGTCATTTCCCCAATTTTGAAATCTTATTCACGTTTTAAAGACCTCTCTGATGAGGTAGGCGACCCATCTCTGTTGGGGGAGTCCGTCAGAAGAGCTGTGGGTTGCAGCGCACTACATTGCTGCCTGCCATAAGATTTGAGAGGGACAGTGTCTGATACAGACCATAACCTGCACATGTCCTCAACTGTAATGATTATTGTTTATTGTTGAATGTATGGTTATCTTGCCCGTTGTTAGTGTTGTTACTGTTGTCCCCGTTGACAATTTTTGATTCTCCTTTTTATTTTTTTGATTTTTTTTAATATTGTATAATCCAAGTAAGCTTTGGCAATATGTACAATTGTTACGCGTCATCCAATACAGCGAATGGATTGAATTGAATTGAATTGAGAGAGAGAAGAGAGAGAGAGAGAGATGAAGTAGTGTGCCTCCAAGCCGGGTCAGATGGTCCGATCATGGAAAACCATCTGGCCTGTTCCCCTCTGACCACACCAACACAAATGATTCTTCTCTCATAAAAATATCCTATTCTTAATGCACGGCATCTGCGTGGACAAGCCGTACGCCATTTTTTTTTTTCCATGGCAACATCCTTTACTTTTCAGGAGATCCCATTTCAGTTTTGGGTAAAGCAGCAACGTCCTCCCTGCCAGTGCTGAACACATTCCATGTGTTAAATAGATGATTATTGCTGCTTCCTGAATAGAATACGCCCGCCTGTTTCACTTGTGATTTATCATGGACGGGGGGGGAGTTCACGGAGGCTGGGGTGTACTAAGAGGGGAGGGTGAGGGGGGGAAGGAGGGTGAAAAGGGGGTCCTGGGGGGGGGGGGGGGGGAATGAGGACAGAGGGTAATGAGGGTGAGAGGAAGGAGAGGGGGGATAGAGGTTAGGAAGGGGGGTGGGGGGGATGTAGCCACCTCAGGGCCCCCCCACCCCCAATTCAAAAAACCAGCCCTCATTAAAAAAATTTAAAAAAACCAAAAAAAAGCACCCCAAAGCAAGCCCTGGAACCAGCGGGAAAAAACGGGGGGGGGTTTTTTTCCTTTTTTGGGGGTTTTTTTTTCCCCCCTTGGGGTTTTTTGTCCCTCTTCTTCCCCTTTTTTTTCCCCTTCCCTTTTTCCCCCTTGTTTTTTTTGGGGGGTTTCCCCCTTTTTTTTCTTTTCTCTCTCCCTTTTTTAAATCCCCCTTTTCCCCCTCCTTTTGGGGGGGTCTCTTTTTATTTTTTTTCTTTTTTTTCCTTTTAAACCCAAATTTTTTAAAGTTTTATTTTTAAAAGGGGTTTTTTAAAAATTTTGGCTTTTTTTAAAACTTTAAAAAACCTTGTTAAAATTGGGCTTGAGGGGTTTGGTGGGACTTTGGTGGGGTTTTTATTACCCGGGGGGGGTGAGGGGGCTTGGTGGGGGGTGTGGTGAGGGAGCTGTGGTTAGGGGGGGGGTGTGGTGAGGGAGCTGTGGGGG
>LR778269.1:49681196-49730625 GCA_902810595.1 Coregonus sp. 'balchen'
AAAGGGGACAAAATGAAATGTAAAAGTGATGGGCACATTCCTATTATAAAAACATTTTCATTAAGTTAATCCCGAAAGGCTTTTGGGAGATTACGGACGGTGTTGGCCCGGAGAAGTGGGGGAAACCGTCCACTATATCCGAACCCCGGGGCCCTTGGGTTCATTCCAAACTCTAAGTCCCCCCCTCCTCCCCAACCCCACGGTTCCCGGCTCGCCCGTAAAAACCCGGGTTTGTTTTGGGCGGGGGGGCCACCCCCAGGTTGACAGTCCCTCACCCAACAGGGGACACTTCACCACCTTGGGCTGGCCCCCCCTTGGGAAGAAAATCCGTAGCCGAAAGGGCCCTCCCACCCCAAAAAAAAAACAACCCCCACCCCCCACACACCCACATTCCAAAAAAAACCCACCCAAAAACCCCAACAAACCCCCCCCCCCCCCCCCCCCCCCCCCAAAAGAAAGTGGTTACCCACGGGCTTAGGGTGAAGCACCATTTGGGGTCGCTCTGGCAAAAGGGGTTCAAATGACGTTAATGTGCCCTTGAGCAAGGCATTTTAACCCAATTGCCCCTGTAAGTCGCTTGGTTAAGAGCGTCTGCTAAATGACTAAAAGTAATGTAAATCCCCCAAAAAAAGGCTTCGAGGCATTATCATTTTTATACAAGGGTTAAAAAACATATTCAAAAATGATTTACATTTTACAAAAAAAATTTTTTTTGATAAATTTTTATTCATATATTACCTTTACAAGATAAAGTACCGTCAAAAGTTGGACAACCTATATTCAGGGGTTTTTTTTATTTTTAATTTTCTACATTGGGAATAAAAGGAAGAATCAAAACTATGAAAAAACACAATGGAATCTGAGTAAACCAAAAAAGTGTTTTAAACAAATAAATAATTTTAGATTTTTCAAAAGTCACCCTTGCCTTGATGACAGTTTGAACTCTTGGCATTTCTCAAACCCGCTTAAAATGGAATCTTTTTAAAAGTTTGAAGGAGTTCCCCAAATGCTGAGCACTTTTTTGGCTTTCTTTCCTTCACTTGCGTCCAAACATCCTAAACCATCCAATGGGTTAGGTGGGGGGTTGTGGAGGCCCGGGCATTGATGCGTATCCATACTCTCCTTTTTGGTCAAAAAGCCCTTACACAGCCTGGAGGTGTTGTTTGGTCATTGTCCTGTTGAAAAACAAATTAATAGTCCGACTAAGCCCAAAACCAGATGATGATGGGCGTATCGCTGCAGAATGCTGTGGTAGCCAGCTGGTTAAGGTGCTTGAATTCTAAATAATCAAAGACAGTGTCAACAGCAAAGCACCCCCTACCATAACACCTCCTCCTCAGCTTCACAGTGGGAAATACACTGGAGAGATCATCGTTCACCCACACGCGTCTCACAAGGCCCGGCGGTGGAAGCAAAAATCTTAAATTTGGACTCCAGACCAAAAGCACACATTTCCACAGTCTAAGGTCTATTGCTCGTGTTTATTGGCCCGAGCAGGTTCCTCTCTTCTTATTATTGGTGTCCTTTAGTAGTGGTTTCTTTGCAGCCAATTCAACCATGAAGGCCGATTCACACAGTTCTCCTCTGAACAGTTGATGTTGAGATTGTGTCTGTACTGAAATGGAAGCATTTATGGGTGCAATTTCGAGGCTGGGTACTCAAATGACTATCCTTTGCATGCAGAGGTAACTCTGGGTCTTCCATTCCTGTGGCGGTCCTCATGAGAGCCAGTTTCATTATGCCGTTGATGCGTTTTGAGACTGCACTTGAATAACTTAAAGTTCTTGAAATGTTCTGTATTGCTGACATCATGCGTAAAGTATGATGGACTGTCGTTTCTCTTTGCTTATTTGAGCAGCTGTTCTTGCCAAATATGGAACTTGGTCTTTTACCAAATAGGGCTATCATTCTGTTACCCCCCCACCTTGTCACAAAACACAATGATTGGCTCAAACGCATGAAGAATGAAAAACAATTCACAAATAACTTTTAAGAAGGCACCACCTGTTAATTGAAATGGATTCCTGGTGGAATACGTCATGAAGATGGTTGAGAGAAGCCAAGAGTGTGCAAGCTGTCCATCAAGGCAAAGGATGGCATTTGAAGAATCTCGAATATAACATAATTGAGAATTTATTTACACTTTTTTGGTACTACATGATTCTATGTAATTATTTAATAGTTTTTGATTGTCTTCTTCACTATATTATACAATGTAGAAAATAGGTAAAATAAAGAAAAATCCTTGAATGAGTAGGTGTGGTCCAAACTTTTGACGGTAGTGTCGTCCCGATACAAAAATCTAGGGTTGCTACCCAAGCCGGGCTGGTCGTTCGTTCATCGGTTCGGTTGCAGAGACGCGACCCAGTAGTTCAGTCTTTTTGTCTGTATCTATGGAAGTGACCAAGGCGGTCGTCTTAAATGTTCCATTGCCATTACGGGCTGGCAACGTTCTTATTCCTTTGCTTGACTAGTAGCCAACTACAAGCTAGCTTAGTCACGTCAAAAAGTGCAGCCAGAATAATAGCAAGTAGCTATTTGCATTTGTTCAGCTGTTTTTGTTGACGCTATTTGGATAAACATCGATAGTCATGGTAATGAGGCGTGATTCGCCTGGGCAGAGAAATGTGCTTCACTGTTAAGGGTACACGTCGGAGGGAGCTAGCCAACAACCACAGCGAACAACCGATTTCATTCAAAATGAAGATGGAAAAAGATGCAAACTAGCTGCACTTCGTTTGTTTTACCTAATTTTCTATTGACATTTCTTTGTATATATCCATAAAAATGATGTAGATTCATGACTTCGACTGGCTGAGAAACGCTGCCTGCCTGCCTGTCTCGTCCCGACTCCCGACCCATTCATTACTATGGGACAGCTGGAGATCGAGTTTCAATATTGAAAACATGTTTGCAAATGTCGGAGACGACAGACAGCAAGGTTTATACAATCTCCGCTGTTGAAAACACTAAATGTTAGTCTAAAGAAATGTGGGATTACTGTATGGATGCTTTTTATAGTTGAGATTCAAGTTATAAAGTGCCTGGGCTGGGCTGATGAGACTGTGGATTGGGCAGTCAGATGGAACAGAGTAAATAGGCATTTCAATGTCATAGATTTAGCCGGTGGTAACTTGTGGAATAGACAATGGCTGGAATGTGGTTTTAACCAATCAGTGTCCAGGATTAGACCCACCCGTTGGATATAAAGACAATTATAAAACTGGGTCGTTCGAGCCCTGAATGCTGATTGGCTGAAAAGCCGTGGTATACCAGACCATATACCACAGGTATTTACTGTTCTAATTATGTGGCAACGAGTTATAATAGCAATAAGGCACCCTCTGGGGTGTTTGTGGTATATGGCCAATATACCACGGCTAAGGCTGTATCCAGGCACTCTGTGTTGTTCGTGACTAAGAACAGCCCTCAGACATTTCACAGAGATACGCTTGTTTTTTCGAAAAATAACAGTTATTTCGCATTAATATGAACAGCGTATACTAAAATATGAAAATACTACATGTAATGTCTCAAAATCGATATCTATCTTACCTCTATATTGTTTTATGTCCTGCGGATTTGAGAAGAAAGACGAGGAGTTCAACGGTGAGCCTCTCAGGTAGCATTCATTCTCTCACAGCATCCAGCCTAGCTGATGCAATGATATTCTCCTGATTTACTGATTGACAACTTTTTTCTCTGGCCTCCAATGATTTAGTCACCCTAATTTTGACCATCCCACAAGGGTAAAATACATTTTGAACGGATTATGTTAGAGACAGGTTGGTTTTCGTAGAGGATTATCTACACAATTAACATTATTTTTACCCATTGGTCAAAAGATTTTGATTGGACACCCTACACTCAAGGAGGAGAGGCCTGTGGAAGGTTCAATGGGTCTCTCTCTGTCTATGTCAGAAAGATTTCCAATGTATTTATTCCAAACGGCAAATAACTTGAACATGGGTGTCTCTGGGACCTATTCTCCCCTGTTAGGAGCCAAGTGTTGTCATGCTGTGGTAACATAAAGCCCTCTGAGGGAGGTTTAGCACGCTAGACTCCAACAGGTCTACTGTAGCTAGCTTCTTAGAGAACAACATGTGTCAAGTCCTGTACATATCAAACTATTCAGGTCAAAATAACTGACGGCTATTTGAACTTAGGAGCATGCTACTACAGTACGTCACTGTATCATCCTCCAGTTCAGGGAGGTCAATGTCTGTATCAATATAATATGATGAGACATGTTTCATGTCTTCATAACGTTTTGGATGAATCATGCATTACAGCAATACAACAAGAGTCCTGCCCCAGCCTCTAGACCAGAAGCCAGTGTGTTCTCCGTGCGTCTCTCTCTCTCAACAACAAAGACAAAACGCAGCAGAGTACTGAGAGAGAACACCCAATCGTTCTCCCTGTCAGACTGGAATTATAACTGTCTCAAAGTTGGTGAAAGACTTTTAAGCAATTACAACATAAATATAACACATGTAAATATTCTCATCATGTTGGTCATTTTAAGAAGAATGTGGGTCAGTGTCAGCAGGCACTACACGTCTCCAAGTATACAGTGTTTATTTTCATTTCAGCTAACCATATGCCTCCCACAATCCTTTTGTCTCTCTCCCCCCACCATGAAGAGAGACATGTTGTGCATTATTCATACTTCATTCTCTATTCCCACCACCCCCTAAATGTCACGGAGACGGGGCGCCCAGATGAAAGCAAGACACTACTACTCAACACCACACGCGCACTCACACCCTCTCTCTCACTCTCCCTCCCTCCCCCTCTCCCTCCCTCTCCCTCTCTCGCTCTCGCTCTCCCTCTGAGGCGAAGTGGATCCTGAAACTTTACTTACAACAATATACCAACGAGCCAAGGACAGGAAAGCTTCGTTTGAGAAGAAAATCCCTCTACTTTCAGAGAACAAAATACAAAATATTCAGTACAATTCAGTGAAAAGAAAATCTCTGTTTTTAGCCTGAATCAAGTAGCACTGGGGCTTTCTCTGCTAGCATCACTAGGTTTATTGGTTAGAATCTAATAAAAATGTCCTGCCTTATATGGTGTCATCACTGCTATAATGAGAGTGGAATGATTCCAGGGGTCAGGGGTTGAGGGTCTGCTAAATGGAGCTACCACTCAGCCCAGGAGACCACCCACAGACCACCCACAGACCACCCACAGACCACCCACACACCACCCACACACCACCCACAGACCACCCACACACCACCCACAGACCACCCACACACCACCCACACACCACCCACAGACCACCCACACACCACCCACAGACCACCCACAGACCACCCACACACCACCCACACACCACCCATACACCACCCACACACCACCCACAGACCACCCATACACCACCCACACACCACCCACAGACCACCCACAGACCCCCCACACACCACCCACCTACCACCCACAGACCATCCACAGACCACCCATACACCACCCAAAGACCACCCACACACCACCCACACACCACCCACAGACCACCCACACACCACCCACAGACCACCCACAGACCACCCACAGACCCCCCACAGTTTGTGGAACACAGCGACACACAACCCTAGGATTGTTCACTGAGACACTTCTACGAGGACTTCCACTGGACTCCCTCTTCTTCAAGTGGCCCCTTCACAGAACTAGACAATTCTACCCCACATCCAATCACTCCATCTAACATATGTGGACTGGTTTCCCGGACATGTATTAAGCCCAACTCCTGGACCAAAAAAGATGGACTAAAAGGAGAATCTCAAAATGAAGTCCAGGAATGGGATTAATCTGTGTCCGGGAAACTGTCCCTAAAAGTTGTAGAGTGGGGATGATCCTAAAGTCTAAAGAGAAGTCTATCCCTGAACACAACGCCAGATCTCTGACCTAAAACTGTTACACACAGATCAACTAAATGGATTGTAACCAAGATCCCTTTCCCTAACTGCAATGAAAGGCTGTTAACCCTAAACGCAATGCAGATTCCCTAAATGCAATGGAAGGCCCTTAACCCTAAACGCAATGCAGATTCCCTAAATGCAATGGAAGGCCCTTAACCCTGAACGCAACGCAGATTCCCTAAATGCAATGGAAGGCCCTTAACCCTAAACGCAATGCAGATTCCCTAAATGCAATGGAAGGCCCTTAACCCTCAACGCCGAGCAGATTCCCTAAATTCCAATTTAAGGCCCTTAAAACCCTAAAACGCAACTCAGATTTCCCTCAATGCAATGAAGGCCCCTAACCCTAAACGCAAGCAGATTTCCCCTAAAGCATGAAGGCCTTAACCCTAAACACAACGCAGATTTCCTCAATTTAAAACGTTCTGTCTGCAGACTGCAGTCCGGATTGGCCTCTTGGAGGAGGATTAGTCTGCAGCTCGGAGCAATCCGTCCACCATGTATTGATCACCACTTCAGTGGCCTGACTCACTGACTGCGGAGCCGGGGTTTTATTATACTAAATAATAATATAATAAGCCTTTAGCAGAGACGCTTTTAATCAAAGCGACTTACAAGTCATGTGTGCATAATTTTTACATATGGGTGGTCCCAGGGATCGAACACCACTATCCTGGCGTTACAAGCGCCATGCTCTACCAATTGAGCTACATAGGACCACAGTTTCCCCACTGCGTTCCTGTCTGTGTCAGAGTCTGAGGAGAGCCGTAACCGTAAGCCCGGACCTCCGTCAACAACACTGACTTACTAAACCCAACTCTCACAGACTCAGAACCAGGCTACTAAAAGACACAACACTGACTTACTAAACCCAACTCTCACAGACTCAGAACCAGGCTACTAAAAGACACAACACTGACTTACTAAACCCAACTCTCACAGACTCAGAACCAGGCTACTAAAAGACACAACACTGACTTACTAAACCCAACTCTCACAGACTCAGAACCAGGCTACTAAAAGACACAAGACTGGCTTACTAAACCCAACTCTCACAGACTCAGAACCAGGCTACTAAAAGACACAACACTGACTACTAACCCAACTCTCACGAACTCAGAACCAGGCTACTAAAAGAACACAACACTGACTTACTAACCCCCACCTCAACAGACTCAGACCAGGCTCGACCGGCTACAAACAAGACACAGACACTGACCTTTCTAAGACCAACTCTCACAGACCAGAAACCAGCTACTAAACAACAACAACACTGACTTACTAACCCACCTTCTACACATATCAGAACCCAGTCCGACTAAAAGAAGCAAACAACCTGAACTTACTAAACCCACTTCTTCACAGAAACCTCAGAAACCAAGCTCCTAAACGAACACAACACTTACTTAACTAAACCAACTCTCAACAGACTCAGAACAGGCCTACTAAAAGACCACAACCTTACTTAACTAACCCAAACGCTCACAGCACTCAGAACCCAGGCTACTGAACAGAACACCAACAACTGGGCTTAACTACTCCCAACTCCACAGACTCATAACCAGGCTACTAAAGACCCACTTTTTCACCATCGGCGGCCCTTCCCGCAGATTTTCATTTTATTTTTTTATATAAACCTTTATTTACACCAGATCAGGTCAATTGAAGAAGAACCAATTTGTATTGAGAATAATGGACCGGCAAAGAGTCATAACCATTCGACAGTGAACGGAACACATACTATACCAACATAGACGATCATGCAGGACTAACGTTGCTTTGTTATAAAAGAGTTTTTGCTAAATGGTATAATAATTAAATGAATTGCAAAGAGTCCCATGGAAAACTTCCAAACAGACTGAGTCTAATACTCAAACCTTATAACAGAGAGAGAACCCCCAGAGGGATTACTGTTATTTACTACCATAGTCACCCAGATTATTACTGTAAGTCTAACATAGTAAACCCCCCAGATGAGTAAACTGGTTATAACTAACATATTAAAAACACCCCGGAGGAGTAAAAACTTAGTACAACATAGTACCCCCAAAGGGAGTACTGTTATAATAACATAGTACCCCCCGCCATCGGAGTACTATAGTACTTACATATACCCCCAGAGAGTACTGTATTACAAATAGTAAACCCCCCAAGAGTAAACTGGGTTGTGATTAACATAGTGACCCACCCCAGGTACTGTATCCAACATAGGAAAAACCCCCCGAAGGAGTAATGTAGTAATACATAGTAACAAACCCCCAGAGGAAGTATTCTGATATTGACGAAACAAATGTGACCAACCCAGAGGTAGTCTGCAGTACTACAACATAGGTACCCCCAGAAGTAGTAAAATGTATTACCTAGACATAGTATCTCCCCAGAGAGTACTCTATCGTGCAACACATAGTACCCCCAGAGAGTACTGTAATTACTAACATAGTACCCCCAGAGTAGTTACTGTGTAACCTAAAATATACCACCCAGAGGAGTACTGTAAGTACTGACCATATTATCCCCAGAGGATAACTTAGTACTACATAGTACCACCCAGAGGAGTACTGGTAGTTACTAACATAGTACCCCCAGGGATTACTGTAAGTATTTAAAACATATTCCCCCCCAGCGGAGTACATAGTACTAACCGCTAGTACCAACCAAGGAGTTACTGTATTACTAACTAGTAACCTCCCCAGAGGGAGTCTGTAGTAACTACATAGTACCACCCAGAGGCGTACTGTATACCTACATAGTACCACCCGACCCCATAGGAGTACTGTAGTGCTAACATAGTAACCCCCGAGGAAGTACTGTAGTAATTAACGAGTCCCCAGAGGAGTAACTATAGTACTAACATATTAACCCCCGAGTAGTAACTTGTAGTACTCACATATACCCCAGAGGAGTAACTGGAGTGCTAAACATAAGTACCGCCCCAACAGGAGTCTTGTAGTAAATTAGACATAGTCCCGCCCAGATAGTCTGTAGTCTAACATAGTAAACCCCCAGAGAGTAAAATCTATAGTAAAATTTATAAACATAGTACCACCCAGAGAGTACTATAGTACTAACATAGACCCCCCCAGGAGTACTGTAGTACTAACCTAGTCCCCCCATAGAGTAACTGTAAGTACGACGAGTACCCCAGAAGGAGTACTTTAAGTACTCGAGTACCGGCCGCCAAGGAGGACTGTAGTACTTAACATAACTACCCCCTATGAGTACTGTAGTACTAACATGTACCCCCATAGGAGTACTGTAATGTACTAACATATTCCCCGCAGAGACAGTACTAAAGATTAAAACATATAACCCCCAAAGGATTACGTTAGTTTCACATGTCCCCCCAGAGAGTTACTGATAGGTACAACATAGTACCCCCAGAGGAGTACTGTAGTAACTAACATAGGTACCCCCCCCGAGGAGTACTGTATCTAACATAGTACCCCCCAGGGGGTAACCGTAGTACTACATAGTACCCCCAAGAGTATGTATGCTAACATAAGTCACCACCCCCCCCAAGATTCTTTAGTAATTACATAGTAACACCCAGATTAGTAACTATATAGTTACAACAAGTAACCCCCACCAGAGGAAGTCTGTAAAATACTAACATAAGTCACCCCCCAACAGAGAGTACTTAGTGCTAAACCGATAGTCAACCCCCAGAGGATTACTGTAGTAACTAACATGTACCCCCAGAGGATTACTGTAAGTACTAACATAGTAACCCCAAGGGAGTACTATAGTAATTAAACATAGTACCCCCGAGGAGTACGTTGTACTAACATATTACCCCCATATTAGGTACTTATTACTAACCTAAGTACCCCCCACCCCCAGCAGAGTACTGGTAAGTGCTAACATAGGTACCCCCAAGGAGTACTGTAGTGACTAACATAGTAAACCCCCAAGCGGAAATTACTTGTGTAAACTAACATAGTACCCCAGAAGGATACTATAGTTATTAGACATAAGTACCACCCCAGCAGGAGTAACTGTTGTGACTAACTAGTACCCAACCCAAGTATGAGCACTGTCTTACTACATAGTAAGTAACCCCCAGAGATTACTGTAGTATTAACATAGGTAACCCCCCCCCCCCCCCCCCCCCCCCAAGAGGAGTACTGTTAGTATAAACTACCTATTACCCCATATGGAGGTAAACTGTAGTATTAACTAGTACCCCTTCTAGGGTTAGGACAGCTTTTGATGCCCGGACTCACACCTTAGTTATCAACCTTTAGAACTGTCACTGAGCGGTATAACAGGCCCCGCTGCTCCACTACTCCTCTCCTCCCGGAGGAAAGTGCCCAGCGCTTCCACTACTTCCTCCTCCTCCCTTCCTGAAGGGACAAGGCCCAGCTCTCCACTACTCCTCTCCTCCTTCCCCTCCTGGAGCAAGGCCCCAGCGCTCCACTACGCCTCCGCCCCCCCTCCTGAGGAAAGGCCCAGCGCTCCACTTACTCCTCTCCTCCCTCCCTCCTTAAGGAAGGCCAGCGCTCCACTAACTCACTCTCCTCCGCTCTCCTCCTGAAGGAAAGCCCCGACGCTCCACTAAAAACTCCTCTCCTCCCTCGTCGGCTGAAGGAAAGCCAGCGCTCCACTACTCCTCGCCTCCTAAAAACCCTCCCCCTGAGGAAGGCCCGCGCTCCACTACTCCTCTCCCCCTCCCTCTGAGGAAAGGCCCGACGCTCCACTTACTCCTTCTCCTCCTCCCTCTGAAGGAAAATGGCCAGCGCTCCAATACTCCCGCCTCCTCCCTCCTGAGGAAAGGCCCCAAGCTCTCCACTACTCCCGTCTCCTCCTCTTCTCCCGTGAAGGAGAAGGCCAGCTCTTCCACTTAACTCCTCTGCCTCCTCCCTCCTAAGGACAGGCCCGCGCTCCACTAACTTCCTCTCCTCCTCTCCCTGAAGGAAAGGCCCAGCACTCCCACTACTCCTCTCCCTCCTCTCCGTTAAGGAAAGGCCCGCGCTCCGACTACTCCTCTCTCCTCCCTCCTGAAGGAAGGCCAGGGCTCCACTACTCCTCCTCTCCGCCTGAAGAAAATTCCAGGCTCCACTCCTCCTCTCCTCCTCCCCTGAAGGAAAGCCGGCTCACTACTCCCCCCTCGCCTCCTGAAGGAAAGCCCAGGGCGCCACTACTCCTCTCCGAGTCCTCCCATCCGCTTAAGGAAAGGCCCTGGCGCCACTACTGCCTTCCCTCTCTCCGAAGGAAAAGGCCCAGTCGCTCCACTACTCTCTCTTCCTCACCTCCCTCCTGAGGAACGGCCCATGGCTCCACTACTCACTCCTCCCCTCTCCTGAAGGAAAGGCCCAGGGCTCTCACTACTCGCCTCTCCCTCCTCCCTCCCTGAATAAGGCCCTAGGCC
Organism: Coregonus sp. 'balchen'; assembly: GCA_902810595.1. Taxonomy (NCBI): domain Eukaryota; kingdom Metazoa; phylum Chordata; class Actinopteri; order Salmoniformes; family Salmonidae; genus Coregonus; species Coregonus sp. 'balchen'. The sequence continues at coordinate 49,692,486 of LR778269.1, forward strand.
TCCCTACTCCTCCTCTCTCCTTAAGGAAATATCCCATGTTCTCCACTGACTCCCTCTCCTCTGGAAGGAAAAGGCCCAGCGCTCCCTACTCCCTCTCCTCCTCTCGCCTGACGGAAAGGCCCACAGCCCTCCTCGTCTCTCCCCCTGCTTGCTGTCTCACCGGCTTTAAATGAGAGGAATCTCTGTAAGCCATTGGGCTCTCCTCCAGCTGTCCGGAATCAAAGGGCAACAGCTTTCCGACGGCCTTGGGACAGAGATTATCCAGTTTGTGCGTATCTGATTACAACTTCCACACCTCTTTCCTTTTCCTAGCTCCACTTTCTTCCATTTAATGTCCTACTACCCAGAGGGAGAACATGACAGAGTCATCAGCTCACAGTGAGGAGAAAACTGGTGACAGTCGCATCAGCTTCACAGAGAGGAGAACATGGACAGTCGTCCGCCAGCTTCACAGAGAGAGAACATGGACAGTTACAGTCCAGCTTTCACCGAGGAGTCGAACATGGGCACAGAGTCAGTTCAGCTAACCACAGAGGATGAGAACATGTGACAGTCAGTCATGCTCACACAGAGAGGAGAACATTGAACATCAGTCAGCTTTCAACAGATGAGAGAACATGGAACAGTCAGTCACTTCACGAGTAAGGAGAACATGGACAGATCAGCAGCTCACAACAGAGGAGGATAACATTGAACATTTCAGTCATCTACACAGAGGATGAGAACATGTCAGTCAGTCAAGCTACCCAGAGGAGGATAACAGGACTCTTCAGTCCAGCCTTCACAGAGGAGGAGAACAGGACAGTCCAGTCCTCTTCAAACAGAGGAGGAGAACCATGGAACAGTCATTCACGGATGGTGCCTTTTCTCTGGAGGGTGTGAATCCAATGGCACCCTATTCCCTCTATAGTGCACTAATTTGGACCACTATAGAGGGAATAGTGTGCCATTTTTGGGACGAAACTGGGCCTTTTCTCTGGAACACTGTTTACTGTTTTCTTCCTACATATTACACCATAGTAACAGAATGACTGTCTTAAAACAAAAACCGGTGTTGTGTTTCCCCATCAGGACTGGTTCATCAAACCCACCAAATAGAAGACCGGAGGAGAAACGAACTGTACGTCTGCATCCTAAATGGTGCCCTATCCCGTGTTTAAGGCACTACGTTATACGCCGAGAAATGGCACCCTATTCCCTGTTTATTGCACTACTTTAGAACCAGCGGAAATGGCACCCTATTCCCTGTTTATGGCACTACTTTAGCCATATAATGGTGCCCTATTCCCTCCCTGGTTTAGTGGCACGTACTTTAGACCAGAGAATGGGTGCCCCTCTTCCCTGATTTTAGTGCACTCCTTTAGTAGACCAGATAATGGCACCCTATTCCCCTGTTATAAGTGCACTACTTCACCAGAGAATGGCACCCGATTCCCTGTTAGTGCCTCTTTAGACCACAGAAATGGCGCCCCTATTGCCCCTGTTTTAGTGGCCACTACGTTAGACCAGAGAATGGTGCCCCTATTCCCCCTGGTTTTAGTGCAACTACTTTAGACCACAGAGAATGGCACCCGATTCCCTGTTTCGAGTGCAACTAACTTTAGAAACCAGAGAAATGGCAAATACCCTAGTTCCCTGTTTAGTGCACTAACTTTAGACCAGAGAATGGCACCCTATTCCCCGTTTATTGGCACTACTTAAGACCTAGCATGGCCACCCCTATTCCCTGTTTAGTGAACAAACTTTAAGACCATAGAATGGTCCCCTATGCCCTGTTTTTAGTGCCACACTTAAACCAGAGATGGCACCCTTTTCCCTGTTTTATTGCAACCTACTTAGGACCAGAGAATGGCACCGATTCCCTGTTTAGTGCACTACTTTATGAGACCATCAGAACCAGTACGAAAATGTATCACTCACTACTGTAATCGCTCGGAGCAAATAGCGTCTGCGAATGAACTCCCCCAATGGTAAATTGATAGCCTAGAAACAGTAACAGTGGGATGGCCGTCCACTTAAACAGACAGCCATGACGGAGGGATGGATGGAGGGATGTGGGGAGGTACTGTAGTGGAGGGGGGGGGGGGTGTAGGGATGGATGAGGTTTGGTAGGTCGGAGGTCAGCTTTGTTCTTTCGTTTTGCTTCTGGTTGTGTTTTTTTTTGTTTTTATTTTGTATGTTTTTTTGTTATCTATTTTGTTTTTTTTGTCTTGCCGTTTTTTCGTTTTCCTGTGGTCTCTATATCGTTTCTTCTTTTTTGCTCGGTTCATTTTCTTATCTCTTTGATTGGCTATCTTTTAGCGGTTCTTTCGTTGTCGTTCTTTTGCTTACTTTCACTGTTCCTGACTTCTTTCTTTCTGCATTCCTTTCTTTTCTTTATTCCTTACCTGCCTTTTCTTTGCTTGGTTCTTCCTTTCATTTTATTTCGTTTTGGGAGGTAGGGAGTAACTTAACCCACTTCACCCAGACAGGCTCACAAACAATATCGTCTGGTCCTTCTGGTTGGGTAATCACTGGGTTTTGGGTTGAACTCCCTGGTGGGAAACAACAGCTGTAGAATGGTAGCATCCATCCGAAGCTTTCTGGTATGACCACACCACGGCAGTTGACAGCAGGTTATTAAAGGTAAACAAACCATACAACATTTTTGAAACTCCCATGGTCCTGGATAGCGTTGCTTTAATAAATCCCTTTAAAACATATGACCGAATGATGTTGAGTATCTTTTTCAGTACTTTCAACAATCATCAGTAACAAAATCACTTCTATTATAACAAAGGGCAGCAGGGTAGCAGCGTTCTTTCTTATAAGGCATGTTGGGTTGAGTAACCTCTATAGGAGAATAGCGTGTAAGTGGAATAGCACTTCTATAAAGGACAAATGTTTGGTTTGAGTACCCCTCTATAGAGAAAGATGTAGGTGAATAGCAGGCTTCTATAAAGGCAATGGTTTGGGTTGAGTAACCTCGTATAGGAGAATGAGTGTAGTGGAAATAGCAGCTTCTATAAAGGCAAGTTGGTTTGAGTAACCTCTATCCTGATAATAAGTGTAGTGGAATAGCGCTTGTCTATAACGGCCATGGTGTTTTGTTGAGTAAAACCCTCTATAGAGAATAGAGGTCGTGGAATAGCAGCTTCTACTAAGGCATGTTTGGGTTGCGTACCCTCTAATATTGAATAAGAGTGTAGTGGAATAAGCATCTTCTATAAAGGCTGTTTGGGTTTGAGTACCTCTAAGGATAAATAGAGTTAAGTGTGAATCGCAGCTTGGGGTTCCCCCGTGGAAGTCCGCCGCTAATTCACATGCATTAGCCGTTATTTAGAAGCAGGAGGTTTGTTAAAGGGAGAAGATGCACTAAAAATAGTTTTGCAAAGGACAATCTTGATACGACTTTGCTGCAGAATTAGGGCCTGGGTGGTGAGAGTAAGAAGAACGGGTGGTGCCAATTCCAACATTACATAGTGAGGGGTTGGGATGAGAAGTGAGTGAGGTAGGTGAATTGAGGGAGGAACGAACTCCCCAAATCAGTCCCTTGAGGCACATCATCAACTCAGAACTCCACATCAGGTTGGCATCCACTGATGTCGTAAAACGGGTGACAGTCAGCGCAACAGTGCCCGCCAACCACCAATACTCATCTGGGAAAACACAGTCTTATCTCTTGTCTCCTAAAATAAAACAGAAACTCTCTTCTGCCTAGCTGGTGGAACTGTTTAATTCCCAGCTGGCGGCGTCCCAAATCCCCCCCTATTTCCTCTATAGGCCACCCACCCACTAGGGCTGTCAAACTAGAAAAGTATTGCACTAAGAGGGAATAGGTTGCCATTCTCTGGTCTAAAGTAGTGCACTTATTAGGGAATAGGGTGGCCATTTCTCTGGTCTAAAGTCGTTCACTATAAGGGAAATAGGGTGCGCATTTCTCTGGTCCTTAAGTAGTCAACTATATAGGGAATGGGTGCCCATTCTCTGGTCTAAAGTAGTGCCCCTATAGGGGAATAAGGGTTCCATTCTCTGGTCTACAGTAGTGCCTCTATATAAGGGAAATAGGGTGCCATTTCTCTGGTCTAAAATTAGTGGCTCTATCTAGGGAATCGGTGCCATTTTCTTCTGGTCTAAAGTAGTGGCTCTATTAGGGAATAGGTGCCATTGTCCCTTGTCTAAATATGCACCTTATAGGGAAAGTGTGCCATTCTCTGGTCTAAAGTAGTGCACTCTAAAATAGGGAAATGGGTGCCCAATTCTCTTGTCTACAGTAGTGCACTATATCGGGAATAGGTGCCATTCTCTGGTCATAAGTAGTGCTCTATATAGGGAAAAATAGGGTTCCATTCTCGTGTCTAAGTAGTGCACTATCTAGGAATAGGGTGCATTTCTTCTTGTCTAAAAAGTAGTGCACTATATAGGTAATAGGGTTCCATTTCTCTGTCTAAAGTATGCACTATATAGGGAATGGGGTGCCATTTCTGGTCTCAAGTAGTGCACGCATATGGGGATATGTGTGCCATTGCTCTTGGTCTAAAAACGTAGTGCACATAGAGGGAATGGGTGCCCATTCCTCGCTCTGGTCTAAGTAGTTGGACTCTATATAGTGCATAGTTGCCATTCTTATGTCTAAAGTAGTGCTCAATAGGGAAATAGGTGCGCATTTGGGGACGTGACCCAGTAACCACCACAACGTCTTGGGAATTCTTTCCTCGCACAAATAATGGTATTTTTTAATCCGTTTTTAACCTGGTGAGATGTTTAAGCTTGAAAAAGCCAGATGAATGGGCCTGTTCTGTGGACTGTTGGGTTTAGAATGAGGGTCTGTTCTGTTGGACTGTGGGGGTTAGAGATGGCCTGTTTGTCTTGGGACTGTGGGGTTTCGATGATGGTCCTGTTCGTGGGACTGGGGGTTATATGATGGGCCTGTTCTGTGGGACTGTGGGGTTTAGATATGGGCCTGGTTTTCTGTGGGCCTTTGGGTTGTGAATGGGTCCTGTTCTGTGGGAACTGTGGGGTTAGATGATGGGCCTTTCTGTGGGACTGTTGGGTTTAGATGGATGGGTTCCCTGATCTGTGGGACTGTTGGGGTTAAATGACGGTCTGGTTCTGTGGGACTGTTGGGTTAGATATGGGCCTGTTCTGTTGGGACTGTTGGGGTGAGTCTGAGGGCCAGACACGTTGTCATTTTTTTAAATAGAAACGAAGGAGCAGGGTGTTGTTAAACAGCAATTTATGGTGGGCCATCATCCACCCAGACCAACCTAAAACTATAATTCTCTCCCCACACATACAGTAACTTAATCATTTCTTGATCCAACCTACTTGTTAGAAAACAATTGGGTTCCATGGCCAAGCAGCTTCACACAAGCCTAAAATCCCCCATCTTAATGCCAAGCGTTGGCTGAGTGGGTGGTAAAGCTCGCTGCCATTGGGACTCTGGAGCATTGAAAACGCGTTTCTCTGGAGTTATAATCACACGCTTCACCAAACCATCTTGCAATCGAAAACGGACGATCTGGTTGGGCGGATGCCATGAGACTCTAACCCTGCCCAATGCATATTGGCCAACTGTAAAGTTTTGGTGGAGAGATTAATGGGCTGGGCTGTTTTTTTTTGGTTCCTGTTTTCGTGTCTAGGCCCCTTGAGTGTCCAGTGAAGGGAATCTTAAAACCTCGCAGCATAAACAATTACATTCTAGAACGATTCTGTGCTTTCCACTTTTTGGCACGGTTTTGGGGAGGCCCTTTCCCGCTGTTTCAACATGACAATTGCCCCCATGCACAGCGAGTCCCATACAGAAAATGGGTTTGGTCGAGATCGATGTGGAAGAACATTGACTGGCATAGAGCCCTGACCCCAACCCCTGGCACATGAGAAGCACTAAGAGAAGAGTCAGATAGAACAAAATAATACAGTGATATACGGATGATATACCAAGTGGATGGTCTGATGATTAGACAGTGGATAAATACGGATTATAACAAGTGGAATTATCAACGGATGATATACAGTGGATTAATACGGATGATACACAGTGATATACGGATATAACCAATCATGGATTACGGGGTATGGAAGAATATACCGTGGATTACGGATGTATATACATGTATACGGATGATAGTACATTGGATATTACGGAAATGATCAATCCATGGGGGTATCCGGTGAATAACACAGTGGATATACGGATGAATATACAGTGGATATTACGATGTATAAGACAGTGGATATACGGCTGAATAACACGTGGAATATCGATTATTACAGCAAGATATACGGATGATATACAGCTGATATCGATGATACAAACAGTGGCAATTACGGATGAATTTACAGATGGGATATCCGGAATACACATGGGATTTGACGAAGTGATACCCGAAGGGATTAATAGCCGGATGATACCAGTGGAATATACGATGATACACATGTGGCTGTTACGGATATTACACAGTGTATGTTACGATTCTCCCACTTACAAAGACTGAGAGAGGCCTGTTTTTTCCCAATCATATGTACCACGTCAACTATAAGAAACCAAAATGAGAATGTTTTTTTTCTCCAGAAACTCACATTGTAGGTTGTTTTTGTCTTATGAATTTTTAGTTGCAAATAGCTGGTGTGAAGAATAGTATTTGGTCAATAACAAGAAGTTTTCTCTCAATACGGTTTGTTATAATACCCTTTTGTTGGCAAATGAGCACAGGGGTCAAGATCGTTTTTTTTTCTTGTAAGTCTGTTCCACCAACAGGTTTTTCACACAGACGTTGCCCTTGGGATTTTTTGGCCCCATTCCTCCATGCAGATCTCCTCTAGAGCAGTGATGTTTTGGGGCTGTCGCTGGGCAACACAGACTTTCAACTCCCTCCAAAGATTTTCTATGGGGTTGAGATCTGGATGACTGGCTAGGCCACTCCAGGACCTTGAAATGCTTCTTACGAAGCCACTCCTTCATTGCCCGGGCGGTGTGTTTTGGGATCATTGTCATGCTGAAAGACCCCAGCCACGTTTCATCTTCAATGCCCTTGCTGATGGAAGGAGGTTTTCACTCAAAATCTCACGATACATGGCCCCATTCATTCTTTCCTTTACAACGGATCAGTCGTCCTGGTCCCTTTGCAGAAAAACAGCCCCAAAGCATGATGTTTCCACCCCCATGCTTCACAGTAGGTATGGTGTTCTTTGGATGCAACTCAGCCATTCTTTGTCCTCCAAACACGACGAGTTGAGGTTTTACCAAAAAGTTTATATTTGGTTTTCATCTGACCATATGACATTCTCCCAATCCTCTTCTGGATCATCCAAATGCACTCTAGCAAACTTCAGACGGGCCTGGACATGTACTGGCTTTAGCAGGGGACACGTCTGGCACTGCAGGATTTGAGTCCCTGTCGGCGTAGTGTGTTACTGATGGTAGGCTTTGTTACTTTGGTCCCCACTCTCTGCAGTCATTCACTAGGTCCCCCCGTGTGGTTCTGGGATTTTTGCTCACCGTTCTTGTGATCATTTTGACCCACGGGGTGAGAATCTGCGTGGAGCCCCAGATCGAGGGAGATTATCAGTGGTCTTGTATGTCTTCCATTTCCTAATAATTGCTCCCCACAGTTGATTTCTTCAAACCAAGCTGCTTACCTATTGCAAGATTCAGTCTTCCCAGCCGGTGCAGGTCTAACAATTTTTGTTTCTGGTGTCCTTTGACAGCTCTTTGGTCTCGGCCATAGTGGAGTTTGGAGTGTGACTGTTTGAGGTTGTGGACAGGTGTCTTTTATACTGATAACAAGTTCAAACAGGTGCCATTAATACAGGTAACGAGTGGAGGACAGAGGAGCCTCTTAAAGAAGAAGTTACAGGTCTGTGAGAGCCAGAAATCTTTGCTTGTTTGTAGGTGACCAAATACTTATTTTTCACCATAATTTTGCAAATAAATTCATAAAAAATCCTACAATGTGATTTTCTGGAGAAAAAAAATCTAATTTTTGTTCCTTTCAATAGTTGACCGTGTAACCCTATGATGAACCATTAACAAGGCCTCCTACTCATCCTTTTAGTGGGAGACCTTGCACAATTGGTGGCTTGACTAAATAATATTTTTTTTTTTTCCCCCCAACGGTATGGCATGAAAATTCACGTATTCCGTTTATGGCCATCCTGAGAGAGTCACAGACACTCTCTAAGACCCACCTAACAGACCTCTGACCCAGACTACAGAACCTCATTATCCCCAGACTACGACACTCTTCTAAGACCCATACTCCAGACCCCTCTAGACCCAATACAGACCATCTCTAGACCTAACTACAGACCATCTTCTAGACCCAGACTTACGACCTATCTCTAGGCCCAAGACTACAGCCGCTCTAACCAGAGTACCGACCCTCCTAACACCAGACTAAAGACCTCTCTGACCACCAGCTACAGAACTTCTAGATCCAGACTACAGAACCTCTAGACCCATAGTACAGAACCTCTCTAAAAACCCTACTACGACCTCTTAGGCCCAGACTACACCATACTCTAGACCCCGCTACGAACCTCTATGAAATCAGAACTACAGAACGCTCACTCAAGACCCCGAAACTACAGACCGCTAGCCCAACTACAGACCTCTAGACCCAGACCTACAGAACCCTCTCTAGAACGCCCGGTACTACGAAACCTCTCTAAACCCAGGTACAGAACCTATAGACCCAGACTACAGCCTTTATACCCCCAGAACTACAGACCTCTAGATCCGATCCAGACCTCTAACCAAGGCCATACCTCTCTAGATCCAGACTACAGACCTCTAAGATCCGAAACTGCAGACCTCTAGACCCGAGTACAACCTCCTCTAGAAACCCACTACATGACCCTTCTAATCCCAGACTACAGACCTACTAGGCCCAGACACAGACCTCCTCTAGCCCAGACCTACATAACCTCTAATACCCCCCCCAGCCGTACAGAACTTCTAGGACCCAAGGACTACAACAGACCTCCTCTAGACCCAGTACTACAGACCCTCTCAGCTAGACCAGAGTACCGTAACTCTAGACCCCAAGTTAAGACCTCCAGACCCAGACTAATCAGAACCTCTCTAGAAACCCAACCTCAGACCTCTCTAGACCCAAACTAACAGACCTTTAGACCCAACTACAGCCTCTAGATCCAGACAACAAGACCTCTCTAGACCCCAGAACTAAACAGAACCTCTCTCGACCCCAGTACCTACAGAACCTTCTCCTATGGCCCATACTACAGACCTCTAGCCCCGAGTACCAGACCTCTCTAACCCAGACCTAATGACCTCTCTAGGCCCATACCTAACAGACGTCTTTCTAGACCGACTTAACATCCTCCTCTAGGCCCGACTACAGCCCTCTAATCCCAACTAACAGCCTCTATAACCCAGAGTACAAGCCCTCCTAGACCCGTACTCCAGACCTCTCAGACCCAGACTAAAACCCCTCTCCTAGACCCAGAACCTACAAGTACCCTTTAGGACCCAGACTACAGACCTCTAGATCCAGACTACAGACCCTCTCTGACCCAGAACAGACCTCTAACCCAGACTCCAGACCTCTAAGAACCCAGACGACGACCTCTTACCCATACTAAACAGACCCCTCTCTATAACCCCCTAGAAACTACAGACTCTCTCTAGACACCTACTCAGAGACCTCTCTAGCCCAGACCTACATACGTCCCGAGACCCCAACTAACAATATACTCTTCTAGGCCCAACTTACAGACCTCTAGGATCCGAACTAACAGATCTCTAGCCCCAGATAACAGAACCTCTCTAGACCCCAGACTACAGACCCTCTAGACCCAAACTACAGACCTCCTAGACCCAGAACGACAGACCTCTCAGAACCCAGACTCACAGAACCTCTCTAGTACCCCGACTACACGAGCCTCTCTAGGCCCCCCAGCAAACTACAAGACCCTCCTCTATACCCAACTAACAGAACCCTACTCAGAACCCCAACCTACACCTCCTCTAGACCCAGCTACGACTACATATGCCTACAACCGCACTACATATAAGCTAACACAGCACACTACATAGAGCCTACACATCAAAATAATATTAGCCAAACACAGGCACTCCATATAGCCAACCACACACTACATATCGCCAACACAGCAACTAACATAGAAGCCACCAGCACTACATATAGCCTACACAGCACTACATATCGCCTACCACATCACTACATATAGCCTACCCAGCACTACATATAAGCCTACACAGTCTACAATATATCCTACACAGCACTATATATAGCCCTCACACCCGCCTACCTAATTAGCCTAACCACACTACATATAGCCCTACACCAGCACTACATCTAGCCCTACCAGCACTACTATAGCCTAACACAGCAATACATATAGCCCCACAACAGCCACACATATAGCCCTACACAGTACTACATATAGCCTACACAGCACTACAAATATAGCCTACCCAACACTACATATGCCACACCAAGCACTACATATAGCCTACACAGCAAACTACATATCGCGACCCAGCAACTACATAACCTACACCGCACTACATACTAGCCTACACAGCACTACATCATAGCCTACATACCCAGCCCTACCATAATAGCCACAACAGCACACATAGAGCCTACACAGCACTAACATAATAGCCCCACACCAGCAGCTACAGTAAATAGCCCCTACAATCACCTACCATATGCCTAAACATCACGAACATTATAGCCTACACACAACTACATATAGCCTACCCAGCACTAACGTCATCGCCTAACACGCACTACATATAGCCTCACACACAGCAAACTACATATAGCCTACCGCAACTACATAAGCCTATACAACAGTCTCCTATAGCCTACACAGACTCACCATACATAGCCAACACAGCACGACTATATCTACACAGCACTACATATAGCCTACACAGACTACATATAGTCCATAACCCCGCACTACCTAATAGCCTACCAGCACTATAACATATAGCCTACCACAGCAAACACATATATCCTAACACAGCAAACTACATTAGCCAACACAGCATACATATAGCCCCTAGACAACAACAGCACTCATATATCCTACCACACTATAGATAGCCTACCCAGCCTGACATATAGCCTACACATCAAACTACATATAGCCTACACACACTACTAATCCTCCACAGCCCTACATATAGCCTACCCGCACTACTTAGCCTACCCCAGCACTACATATAGCACAACAGCACTACATATAGCCTAACCGACTCCAATACCTACAACACGTACAAGCCTACCGTCTACATTGGCCTACATATAGTCATCAAGACTACATATGCCTACCGCACCTTAGCTAGTAATAAACTACGGACGACACTGGTCCTTCCTTCCGTCTGCATTCTAGTCAATCTGAAGATAATCGTTGACGAAACTTCCTAAAAGCCCCATGTCTAATGAGTCTAATTCTAAAGTTTCTATTGGTCAATCTGGCTTTTTAGTCAGTCTAACACTGACCTTCCATTTCTTACAGTCCCAGCGTAACTCTTCCAATGGGACACATCATCAAGATGTAGACGGCCTCAGAGTCCCTTACCAGGGCTATTAATAACTACGTTTCCCATAATCCCCATAAGAGCCTTGTATGAAACGGAGCGATTTAAAGCTGTCGTTTCATCTCCGTAAGAGTTTCATGGTTATTGTATTTTTTTTAAAATTCACAATGGGGCTCAGATCAAACACATCTTCTTCCATATCTAATAATAAACGTCAGTGAGACGTATGGCTAACAGTTGTGTACAATAGACTCTGTGAGGGGAACCTTTAAAAAGTGCCCATACAAAGGCTTTTTGTAGATAGACAATGACTTAAGGCTGACTTAACTTCACATGGGCTCAGCTCAGCAGCATGTCCACACACTGACATGTATAATTCAAATCATATGTAGGAACCCAGTAACACAGTCTAGACGCAATAGGACAATCCATCGAAGACATTCATTTTGATCTGGTTTGATCTAGTTCCTGATAGTGGAAACACAAAACATGCTGAGCAAAAATAGATTTCTGAATGAATCCGAACAGTAATCCCCCCCCCCCCCCCAACCCCATTTTTAGAGTTGGTTTTAGTCCTGGTTCTAAATTGTTTCATGCCTTTCCACAAGACATTGCTGGTGTGCATTTCAGCAGTAATCTAGCCCTGCTAAGAGAGAGGCAGACATGATGAGGGGACGGGGATCAAGACTGTATCTTTATAAGATACACACAGAGGCTGCCTCCCAAATGGCACCCTATTCCCTATATAGTGCACTACTTTAGACCAGGAACCATAGGGGATAGGCCCCCTGTAGCTCAGTTGGTAGAGCATGGCGCTTGCAACGCCTTCCTAATACGACCCAGTTCCTCTCTGATTTTAAAAAAATCCCAAATGGCACCCTATTCCCTATTTAGTGCACTACTTTTGACCAGAACCGTCAACAGCAGCGCACTATATAGGGAATAGGGTGCCATTTGGGATGCAGGCTCTCTCTCTCTCCATCCGGACGGAACAGAACAGAAACATTAAGAGCTCCAATACTTCACGCTCAAATTACACGATCCTTAACCGATCCGATCCTTAACCGATCCGATCCTTAACCGATCCGATCCTTAACCGATCCTTAACCATCCTTAATGAACTTAAAAAAGGAACACAGATGTTTTTACAGGCCAGCGCTCAGAGCTGCAACGGCAATTATGAAAAACAAACCACATTAATGATATCTTTTGTCATTTCCACACTTCGACGCAAAGCGGACTCTTGGAGGCCCGAACACAAAGTTTCCACATACGCATAAACTAGCCTATTCTAAAATACTAACCTACTAAACTTAGTGGTAAGATTTTCCATCTAAAACACAGACTGTTGAATTCATTTCATTCTTCCAAAAATATGTAGGCCTATATCCAACATTTAAAAACCCTATGGAGAGATTGTCTTAACCCAAGTTTAACATAAGTAGTGTAAAGTCCATGCAACTCTACGCTGGGAGATAATAACTACAGGATCTGGACCTGGTGTGAAAACCGATTACACACACTATATATACACAAATGTATGTGGACACCCCTTCAAATTAGTGGCTATTTCAGCCACACCCATTGCTTGCAGGTGTGTAAAATCGAGCACACAGCCATGCAATCTCCATAGACAAACATTGGCAGTAGAATGGCCTTACTGAAGAGCTCAGTGACTTTCAACGTGGCACCGTCATAGGATTCCACCTTTTCAACAACTCAGTTTGTCAAATTTCTGCCCTGCTAGAGCTGCCCCGGTCAACTGTAAGTGCTGTTATTGTGAAGTGGAAACGTCTAGGAGCAACAACGGCTCAGCCGCGAAGTGGTAGGCCACACAAGCTCACAGAACGGGACCGCCGAGTGCTGAAGCGCGTAAAAATAGTCTGTCCTCGGTTGCAACACTCACTACCGAGTTCCAAACTGCCTCTGGGAGCAACGTCAGCACAAAACTGTTAGTCGGGAGCTTCTTGAAATGGATTTCCATGGCAGAGCAGCCGCACACAAGCCTAAGATCACCATGCGCAATGCCAAGCGTCGGCTGGAGTGGTGTAAAGCTCGCCGCCATTGGACTCTGGAGCAGTGGAAACATGTTCTCTGGAGTGATGAATCACGCTTCACCATCTGGCAGTACGACGGACAAATCTGGGTTTGGCGGATGCCAGGGGAACGCTACTTGCAACAATGCATAGCGCCAACTGTAAAGTTTGGTGGACGAGGAATAATGGTCTGGGGCTGTTTTTCATGATTCGGGCTATGCCCCTTAGCTCCAGTGAAGGGAAATCTTAACGCTACAGCATACAATGACATTCTAGACGATTCTGTGCTTCCAACTTTGTGTCAACAGTTTGGGGAAGGCCCTTTCCTGTTTCAGCATGACAATGCCCCTGTTCACAAAGCGAAGTCCATACAGAAATGGTTTGTCGAGATCGGTGTGGAAGAACTTGACTGGCCTGCACAGAGCCCTGACCTCAACCCCATCGAACACCTTTGGGATGAATTGGAACGCCGGCTGCGAGCCAGGCCTAATCGCCCAACATCAGCGCCCAACCTCACAAATGCTCTTGTGCCTGAATGGAAGCAAGTACCCACTGTAATGTTCCAACATCTAGTGGAAAACCTTCCCAGAAGAGTGGAGGCTGTTATAGCAGTAAAGGGGGGACCAACTCCATATTAATGCCCATTATTTTGGAATGAGGTGTTTGTTGAGCAGGTGTCCACATACTGTTGGTCATGTAGTGTATCTCAGCTTTCTGCTGTCGGAGGTTTAGGACGACCAGTAGGAAGCCCCTCCCCCTCCAGTTAAAGGTCTATCAGCTTTCTGCTGTCGGAGGTTTAGGACGACCAGTAGGAAGCCCCTCCCCCTCCAGTTAAAGGTCTATCAGCTTTCTGCTGTCGGAGGTTTAGGACGACCAGTAGGAAGCCCCTCCCCCTCCAGTTAAAGGTCTATCAGCTTTCTGCTGTCGGAGGTTTAGGACGACCAGTAGGAAGCCCCTCCCTCCAGTTAAAGGTATATCCCAGTGACAGGTGGTAGTGTGCTACAGGAGGGTGCCAATGCCATCCTTTCATGACAAGTTAAATAAATACCTTTTATCAGTACAATGTAATAAATCACCATTAAATGTCACAAATCACAAGGATAAAAAAGCTGTTTCCATTATGTTGCCGTCAGAACTGAGGGGTCGGTGCAGTAAGGACCCTGCTACCCTCCTTCCCTCCCTCCCTCCCTCCCTCCCTCCCTCCCTCCCTGCTACCTCCCTCCTCCCTCCCTCCCTCCCTCCCTCCCTCCTACCCTCCCTCCCTGCTACCTCCCTCCCTCCCTCCTCCTCCCTCCCTCCCTCCCTCCCTCCCCCTCCCTCCCTCCCTGCTACGCTCCACTCCTTCCCCTCCCTCCTCCCCCCTCCCTCCCTCCCTCCCCCCCTCCCTCCCTCCCTCCCCTCCCCCCCCCCTCCCTGCTACCTCCCTCCCCTCCCTCCCTCCCTCCCTCCCTCCCTCCCTCCCTCCCCTCCCTCCCCTCCCTCTCCTCCCTCCCTCCCTCCCTCCCTCCCTCCCTCCCTCCCTCCCTCCCTCCCCCTCCTACCTCCCTCCCTCCTACCTCCCTCCCCTCCCCTCCCTGCTACCATCCCTCCCTCCCTCCCTCCTCCCTCCCTCCCTCCCTCCCTCCCTCCCTCCCTCCCTCCCTCCCTCCCTCCTCCCTCCCTCCCTCCTACCTCCCTCCCTGCTACCTCCCCCTTCAAATAGGAGAGAAGTGTACACTACCCTAAAGGACAGCTCATTTAAATTCCTCCTGCTGCCTAGCAGGACTTCTGTTGGAAGTCTGGCTTCACTCCAAATTGTGTCTCCCCGGTGAGAATAACACGGAACAATTTGTCCAAACGTCATTTGCAATTTTCCAAAAATCCTTTCTTGACTGGGGAAACCCTTTGGAAAACATCTGTAACAAATACTTGTTTTGAGAGTAGTAGTAGTAATACGTGAGAGTGCTTTACACTGCTACCCCGTGACCCTGAGCTGTGCACGGAGCAGAAAGAAAAAAAAAAGTTCACGTTTCCATGGGGCTGGAAATGTGATCACTGCAGCAGGAGCCATCTGCATACTATAATATTTACCGTTAGTTCTGGACTGCTCAAGCTCATGTCTTTAGCCTGCAGTCTATATAATTAGGTGTAATTGACTTCCCTTGCAATGTGTTTCTACTGACGGGGACATCTGGCCTTGAGACACTCCAAGGCAGGGGGCCGAGTCCCAAATGTCCCCCTAGTATCTTTACAGGGCTCGTAGGTCTCTGGTCTAAAGTAGTGCACTATACAGGGAACAGGGTGCCGTTAGGGACGTGCCCTGCTCTCTGGGCTCCCCACTCCCAGCTTGCCTTTCTACTTGGCAACAGCATGGGTGGTTTAGAATAGGTACGGCCACAACCAGACTCTTCTGCACTAACACATCTCACAAAAATGTCTTTCATACTACATTTTCCCCCATTGTGAAAATATTTATCATCAAACCTAAATATAATATACATATTTATTTTGGGTTCAGTTTCAGTGGTGGTGCTGCTAAGACTCTAGGTAGGTTTTTGTACTTGATCAACTACATGGACATAATCACCGCTTCTTGTCAAACATGCAGCTCGGGCCGGTAGAGAGAGAAGTGGGACCGTCTTGATCTTTGGTTGAGTCTCAAATGGCACTCCTCCCTTTGTAGTGCACTACTTTTGACCAGGGCTCTGATCAAAGGTAGTGCACTATGTAGGGAATAGGGTGCCATTTGGGATGCACAGCTCATGTAATAAGTGAGCCTAGGAAAAATGCCACTACTGACTACCAACACACAGCTTTTAACTGCAGTTTAGTCACTTGCCAAAGACATATTACGGTTCAATAGTAAAAAATACCAGTGGAATTAGGCCTAACCAGCAACACTATAATACTAGAAGTTCTCTGAATATTTATGGTCACTGGCGATCTGTCCTCGTACTGAAGAGTACATTTGCTGAGCAGTGAGCAACTGTGTTGTCTTGAAGTTATAAACGTGAACTCACGAAGACAGACACTTCTAAAGCAGCCGTTCACTAATGAACTACTGATCTCTCCGTCTGATGCCAAGACCTGACTGGTTCAAATAAACCCAGACACATTTCCAGAGGAATTAAAAGAGCATTTGCAGAATGTTTCCTTCCAGCAGGGTGAATAACACCCTAGTGCACTACTTTTGACCAGAGCCCACATAAGTAGCGTTCTATAAATGCAACAGGGCGCATTTCAGACACAGTCGCTCTGCTCCAGTCAACCAGGCTGTGATTCCAGTCAGCTTTAGTCTGCTGCTCTGAGGCACCGTGGTTAATCGGCTCTACGGCCGCTCATTAGACACGCAGACCTTTGAACTGGGCAACTGGAGACGCAGACCTTTGAACTGGAGACGCAGACCTTTGAACTGGAGACGCAGACCTTTGAACTGGAGACGCAGACCTTTGAACTGGAGACGCAGTCCTTTGAACTGGAGACGCAGTCCTTTGAACTGGAGACGCAGACCTTTGAACTGGAGACGCAGTCCTTTGAACTGGAGACGCAGACCTTTGAACTGGAGACGCAGACCTTTGAATTTGAGCGGCAAGACTAGAAACGACGTGTCAAATTAGTCCAAATGAGCACCCCTGCCTGAGACCCTAAGCCAACTTGAAGAAAGGGTGAACTGAGTCATGGGCTGTTGGACTGCTGAGGGGCAAGGGGGTTCTGGGTAGAGGAGTCTAGAAAGAGGTGAACTGAGTCATGGCTGTTTGGACTGCTGAGGGACAGAGGGGGTTCTGGGTAGAGGAGTCTAGAAAGAAAGATAGAATGTTAACCAACATATGTTGTAAACAAGGCCTATTCCTGGTGTGAACGTTTTATGACAGAGATTATAATGTGTTATGTATAACCCCTCTTAAGATGTTGAGGAAGAGGTGAACTTCTTTCAGTGACACGGTAACTCCCAAGACTCAGAAACGCACCAGCTTTGGGAATGCCATGACAGTGTGCACTAAATTGGAGTAGTGCACTGATCAGGAGCAGGCTACAGTATAAATATAAAGCAGCAGCACTAACCTGTGCTCCATCCTTCAGTTTGAGGATCCACTCCATAGTGTTGATGCTGATGACGCCCAGTTTGGTCCAAGGGCACGTGGTATACGCAGCTCACGGATGTGACCACTCAGGAAGGTAAAGGGTAGCTTCAGCTCCTAGAAACAGGAATAAAAAATAAGTGATTGCAATGGTTCAGTGGGTTGGAGTCTAAGGGGCTGGCAATGCAGGGGATGTGGGTTCAAGACATGAGGGTACGATCTCTGCGGTATAAAGTATGTTTAGTCATTAAATAATCAAAACTAAACATGAGAATAAAAATAAAAAAATATAGTTTATAGTTTGGTTCTTTATGCCAGTTCCAACGCATCATGTGTGTATGTACACTATCGTTCAAAAGTTTGGGGTGACTTAGAAATTAAATGTTTTTGTCCATTAAAATAACATCAAATTGATCAGAAATACAGTGTAGACATTGTTTATGTTGTAAATGGCTATTGTATCTGGAAACGGCAGATTTTTTATGGAATATCTACATAGGCATACAGAGGCCCATTATCAGCAACCATCAGTCCTGTGTTCCAATGGCACGTTGTGTTTGCTAATCCAAGTTCATCATTTTAAAAGGCTAATTGATCATTAGAAAAAATCATTTTGCAATTATGTTGGCGCAGCTGAAAACTGTTGTGCTGATTAAAGAAGCAATAAAACTGGCCTTCTTGAGACTAGTTGAGTATCTGGAGCATAAGCAATTGTGGGTTCGATTACAGGCTCAAAAAATGGCCAGAAACAAATAACTTTCTTCTGAAACTCGTCAGTCTATTCGTGTTCTGAGAAATGAAGGCTATTCCATGCGAGAAATTGCCAAGAAACTGAAGATCTCATACAACGCTGTGTACTACTCCCTTCACAGAACAGCGCAAACTGGCTCTAACCAGAATAGAAAGAGGAGTGGGAGGCCCCGGTGCACAACTGAGCAAGAGGACAAATACATGAGAGTGTCTAGTTTGAGAAACAGACGCCTCACAGGTCCTCAACTGGCAGCTTCATTAAATAGTATCTGCAAAACACCAGTCTCAACGTCAACAGTGAAGAGGCGACTCCGGGATGCTGACCTTCTAGGCAGAGTTGCAAAAAAAAAAGCCATATCTCAGACTGGCCAATAAAAATAAAAGATTAAGATGGGAAAAAGAACACAGACACTGGACAGAGGAAGATTGGAAAACGTTTTATGGACAGACGAATCGAAGTTTGAGGTGGACGGATCACAAAGAATAACATTTGTGAGACGCAGACCAAATGAAAAGATGCTGGAGGAGTGCTTGATGCCATCTGTCAAGCATGGTGGAGGCAATGTGATGGTCTGGGGGTGCTTTGGTGGTGGTAAAGTGGGAGATATGTACAGGGTAAAAGGGATCTTGAAGAAGGAAGGCTATCACTCCATTTTGCAATGCCATGCCATACCCTGTGGACGGCGCTTGATTGGAGCCAATTTCCCTCCTACAACAGGACAATGACCCAAAGCACAGCTCCAAACTATGGAATAACTATTTAGGGAAGAAGCAGTCAGCTGTGTGGTCGGACCATCATATAATAGGCATATACATTACTCTTACTGAATTTCCACGTGGGCGAGGATATTGGAAATTTAATCAAAGCCTATTGGATGATAATTTATTTATAATTAGAACAAAGGAATTTATAACTGACTTTTTCCAACATAACATAGGCACAGCGAATCCCCTTATTGTATGGGACACCTTTAAATGTGCCTTTAGAGGCCATGCAATTCAGTACTCATCTCGAAAACAAAAGCAATTTAGGTCAAAAGAGTTTGTACTAAGAAAGGAAATAGAAAGTCTAACAGAACAGATAGATGGCAATAAAAACTGTAACATAGAGGCTCAGAATAAATTAGAGGAAAAACAAAAAGAAATGGAGAAACTTATTCAAGAAAGATCAAGTGTAATATATTATAAAAATAAAGCAAACTGGATGGAATATGGGGAAAAATGCACAAAATTATTTTTTAATCTTCAACATAGGAATGCTACCAAAAAGAACTTAATGAAACTGGTTACAATTGACGGAGTCACCCATAATTTACCAAATGATATTTTGAAGGAAGAAACAAAGTACTTTAAGCATATGTTTTCTTTTCAGTCGCCTCCATCTCCTCTAACTGAAGCTAATTGTAGAGATTTTTTTTCTATTGATAATGTCAAATTAACAGCCACACAGAAAGACTCATGTGAAGGTGAAATTACAGAGGAGGAACTTCTGGATGCAATTAAAGACTTTAAGTCCGGGAAAACTCCAGGGTTGGATGGCATACCAGTCGAGGTATACCAAACCTTTTTTGATATACTAAGAGGACCGTTATTAGCATGTTTTAACCACTCCTATGTAAATGGTAGATTATCTGACACTCAAGAAGAAGGATCTCATTATTAATGAACAGGATACAAGTGGAAAATATAAAGATCCAGTCCATTTACAAAATTGGAGGCCCCTTACACTTCAGTGTTGTGATGCAAAAATCCTAGCAAAATGTATAGCGCATAGAATTAAAAAGGTATTGTCGGATATTATTCATTCTAATCTTGTGGGAGGTTTTTTACATGGAAGATACAATGGAGATAATATAAGGCAAGTATTGGAAACAATAGAACACTATGGAAAATATGGGAAACCAGGCCTGCTATTCATAGCAGACTTCGAAAAGGCATTTGATAAAGTTCGACTGGGGTTTATATATAAATGCCTGGAGCATTTCAATTTTGGAGAATCTCTTATAAAATGGGTCAGAATCATGTATAGTAACCCTAGGTGTAAAATAGTAAATAATGGCTATTTTTCAGAAAGTTTTAAACTGTCAAGAGGAGTGAAACAAGGTTGTCCACTATCGGCATATCTATTTATTGTGGCAATCGAGATGTTAGCTATTAAAATCTGATCCAATAATAATATCAGAGGATTAGAAATACAGGGCTTAAAAACAAAGGTGTCATTGTACGCTGATGATTCATGTTTTCTTTTAAATCCACAACTAGAATCCCTCCACAGCCTCATAGAGGATCTAGATACATTTTCTAACCTCTCTGGATTACAACCAAATTATGACAAATGTACTATATTACGTATTGGATCACTAAAAAATAAAAAATTTACATTACCATGTAGTTTACCAATAAAATGGTCTGATGGTGATGTGGATATACTCGGAATACATATCCCAAAGGAAATAAATGATCTCACTTCAATAACTTTTAATAGAAAGTTAGCAAAAATAGATAAGATCTTACTACCATGGAAAGGAAAATACCTGTCAATTTGTGGAAAAATCACCCTGATTAACTCTTTAGTATTATCCCAGTTTACCTATTTGCTTATGGTCTTGCCTACGCCTAGCGAACAGTTTTTTAAATTATATGAGAAAAAAAAATTCAATTTTATTTGGAACGGCAAGCCAGACGAAATTAAAAGGGCATATTTATATAATGAATATGAATTCGGAGGACAGAAATTATTAAATATTAAAGCATTAGACCTATCACTAAAAGCTTCAGTCATACAAAAGTTATACTTAAATCCGAACTGGTTCTCAAGCAAATTAGTAAGATTGTCTCACCCAATGTTCAAGAAAGGCCTTTTTCCCTTTATTCAGATTACAACCTCTCACTTTCAGTTATTTGAAAAGGAAATCATCTCCCAAATATCACTATTTCTAAAACAAGCCATAGAAAGTTGGTTGCAATTTCAATTTAATCCTCCAGAAACGACAGAACAAATAATGCAACAAATATTGTGGTTAAATTCAAATATACTAATTGACAAAAAACCTTTATTTTTTGACAGAATGTTTTAAAAAGGTATAATCTTCGTAAATGATATCATCGGTAGGACTGGTGGAGTTATGTCGCACATGCAGCTAACAAAAACATTTGGAAATGTCTGCTCTAACCAAAATTACAACCAAATAATTGCAGCCTTACCGCAAAAGTGGAAGAGGAAAGTGGAAGGGGGAGAAAGTAAGGAACTTGTCTGTCGGCCTTGCATTAAAGAACATAATTGGTTAAGGAAAACTGTGATAAATAAAAAAGTATATCAGTTTCACTTAAGGACCAAAGGATTGACAGCCGTCCCATATAGATTGCAAAATAGTTGGGAAGAGATCTTTGACGTACCGATCCCAGGCATAGTGTTTATGAACTGACACGCAAAATGACACCGGATTCAAAAATTTGAATCTTTCAATTTAAATTATTATATAAAATTCTTGCTACCAATAGAATGTTATTTATATGGGGGATACAATCTTCCCAGCTCTGCAGATTTTGCTGTGAAGAGACAGAATCATTAGATCATTTGTTTTGGTTCTGTCCATTTGTAGCTTGTTTTTGGACACAGGTCCAGGAATGGCTAAAGGATTGCAATATTTACCTGGAACTAACCTTGCAGATAGCATTACTGGGTGATCTGAAAAGTCATAGTCAATCAATCAATAATATAATAATACTTTTAGCAAAAATGTTTATTTTTAATTCACAATCTGTAGAAGCAATGAGAATAGAAAGGTTCAGAACTTTTGTAAAACATCACAGTACGGTTGAAATATATATGGCAAATAGAAATCCTATATGGATGGTGTTAAGAGATAGATGGGAGGTATTGAATAGAGTTGAAGGAAGGGACTAATAACAAATAACAACAAATAATAACAAAGATAGCTAATAATGTAAGCATACTGTGTCCATAATAAGTATATAGGTTGTATGTTGGGAGCTTTTGGGACAGAGCACAGTTAGAAAGATATGGCATATAGAAGCAAACCGGATGGACACCATGAAAATGATCGGAGAGGTTGAGAGTAGAAGAAGTTCAGGAGCAAAAAAAAAATATATATATATATATATATATAATAGAATTATTGTAAAATTAACTCTGTCCATAAGGTGTAGATAGTAAGTATAGACCGGAAGTAGAGGCCTGGACATTGTTGTTCACTAATTTACTCCAAGTAGGGAAAGGATGGTGGGGTTGAAAAGTAATAAAGGGGAGTATATATATAAAAAAATAACATGGGGGATTGGAAGTGATGCAGACAATTACATTGATAGAAGATACAATCTATCTGCAATATTAAGCTGATCCATTCCTCCCTAAAAAAAATATAAAAAAATAAGAAGCAGTCAGCAGGTATTCTGTCTATAATGGAGTGGCCAGCACAGTCAACAGATCTCAACCCTATTGAGCTGTTGTGGGAGCATCTTGACCGTATGGTACGTAAGAAGTGCCCATCAAGCCAATCCAACTTGTGGGAGGTGCTTCAGGAAGCATGGTGTGACATCTCTTCAGATTACCTCAACAAATTGGACAACTAGAATGCCAAAGGTCTGCAAGGCTGTTATTGCTGCAAATGGAGGTTTCTTTGACGAAAGCAAAGTTTGAAGGACACAATTATTATGTCAATTAAAAATCATTATTTCTAACCTTGTCAATGACTACATTTCCTATGCATTTTGCTATATTTCCTATTCAAACTCATTTCAAGTATGATTTCATGGAAAACAAGGACATTTCTAAGTGACCCCAAGCTTTTGAACGGCAGTGTGTATACAGTTGAAGATGGAAGTTAACATACACCTTAGCCAAATACATTTAAACTCAGTTTTTCACAAATCCTGACATTTAATCCTAGTAATAATTCCCTGTCTTAGGTCAGTTAGGATCACCACTTTATTTTAAGAATGTGAAATGTCAGAATAATAGTAGAGAGTGATTTATTTCAGCTTTTATTTCTTTCATCACATTCCCAGTGGGTCAGAAGTTTACATACAATCAATTAGTATTTGGTAGCATTTCCTTTAAAATGTTTAACTTGGGTCAAACATTTCAGGTAGTCTTCCACAAGCTTTCCACAATAAGTTGGGTGAATTTTGGCCCATTCCTCCTGACAGAGCTGGTGTAACTGAGTCAGGTTTGTAGGCCTCCTTGCTCGCAAACGCTTTTTCAGTTCTGCCCACACATTTTCTATAGGATTGAGGTCAGGGCTTTGTGATGGCCACTCAAATACCTTGACTTTGTTGTCCTTAAGCCATTTTGCCACAACTTTGGAAGTATGCTTGGTGTCATTGTCCATTTGGAAGACCCATTTGCGACCAAGCTTTAACTTCCTGACTGATGTATTGAGATGTTGCTTAAATATATCCACATAATTTTCCTTCCTCATGATGCCATCTATTTTGTGAAGTGCACCAGTCCCTCCTGCAGCAAAGCACCCCCACAGCATGATGCTGCCACCCCCGTGCTTCACGGTTGGGATGGTGTTCTTCGGCTTACAAGCAACCCACTTTTTCCTCCAAACATAAAGATGGTAATTATGGCCAAACAGTTCTATTTTTGTTTCATCAGACCAGAGGACATTTCTCCAAAAAGTAAGATCTTTGTCCCCATGTGACGTTGCAAACCGTAGTCTGGCTTTTTTATGGTGGTTTTGGAGCAGTGGCTTCTTCCTTGCTGAGCGGCCTTTCAGGTTATGTTGATATAGGACTTGTTTTACTGTGGATATAGATAATGTTGTACCTGTTTCCTCCAGCATCTTCACAAGGTCCTTTGCTGTTGTTCTGGAATTGATTTGCACTTTTCGCACCAAAGTACGTTCATCTCTAGGAGACAGAACGCGTCTCCTTCCTGAGCGGTATGACAGCTGCGTGTTCCCATGGTGTTTATACTTGCGTACTATTGTTTGTACAGATGAACGTGGTACCTTCAGGCGTTTGGAAATTGCTCCCAAGGATGAACCAGACTTGTGGAGGTCTACAATTTTTTTCCTGAGGTCTTGGCTGATTTCTTTTGATTTTCCCATGATGTTAAGCAAAGAGGCACTGAGTTTGAAGGTAGGCCTTGAAATACATCCACAGGTAAACCTCCAATTGACTCAAATGATGTCAATTAGCCTATCAGAAGCTTCTAAAGCCATTACATAATTTTCTGGAATATTCCAAGCTGTTTAAAGGCACAGTCAATTTACTGTACGTAAACTTCTGACCCACTGGAATTATAAGTGAAATAATCTGTCTGCAAACAATTGTTGGAAAAATGACTTGTGTCATGAACAAAGTAGATGTCCTAACCGACATGGCAAACTATAGTTTGATAACAAGACATTTGTGGAGTGGTTGAAAAATGAGTTTTAATGACTCTAACCTAAGTGTATGTAAACTTCCGACTTCTACTGTAGAACCCCTCCACTCAGCTCTACAACACTATAGTATCTGATATAGAACCCCTCCACTGAGCTCTACAACACTATAGTATCTGATATAGAACCCCTCCACTGAGCTCTACAACACTATAGTATCTGATATAGAACCCCTCCACTGAGCTCTACAACACTATAGTATCTGATATAGAACCCCTCCACTCAGCTCTACAACACTATAGTATCTGATATAGAACCCCTCCACTGAGCTCTACAACACTATAGTATCTGATATAGAACCCCTCCACTGAGCTCTACAACACTATAGTATCTGCTATAGAACCCCTCCACTGAGCTCTACAACACTATAGTATCTGATATAGAACCCCTCCACTCAGCTCTACAACACTATAGTATCTGATATAGAACCCCTCCACTCAGCTCTACAACACTATAGTATCTGATATAGAACCCCTCCACTGAGCTCTACAACACTATAGTATCTGATATAGAACCCCTCCACTGAGCTCTACAACACTATAGTATCTGATATAGAACCCCTCCACTCAGCTCTACAACACTATAGTATCTGGTATAGAACCCCTCCACTGAGCTCTACAACACTATAGTATCTGATATAGAACCCCTCCACTGAGCTCAGCTCTCCAACACTATAGTATCTGATATAGAACCCCTCCACTCAGCTCTACAACACTATAGTATCTGATATAGAACCCCTCCACTGAGCTCTACAACACTATAGTATCTGATATAGAACCCCTCCACTGAGCTCTACAACACTATAGTATCTGGTATAGAACCCCTCCACTGAGCTCTACAACACTATAGTATCTGATATAGAACCCCTACACTGAGCTCAGCTCTACAACACTATAGTGTCTGATATAGAACCCCTCCACTGAGCTCTACAACACTATAGTATCTGATATAGAACCCCTCCACTGAGCTCAGCTCTACAACACTATAGTATCTGATATAGAACCCCTCCACTGAGCTCTACAACACTATAGTATCTGATATAGAACCCCTCCACTGAGCTCTACAACACTATAGTATCTGGTATAGAACCCCTCCACTGAGCTCTACAACACTATAGTATCTGATATAGAACCCCTCCACTGAGCTCTACAACACTATAGTATCTAGTATAGAACCCCTCCACTGAGCTCTACAACACTATAGTATCTGATATAGAACCCCTCCACTGAGCTCTACAACACTATAGTATCTGGTATAGAACCCCTCCACTCAGCTCTACAACACTATAGTATCTGATATAGAACCCCTCCACTGAGCCCTACAACACTATAGTATCTGATATAGAACCCCTCCACTGAGCTCTACAACACTATAGTATCTGGTATAGAACCCCTCCACTCAGCTCTACAACACTATAGTATCTGATATAGAACCCCTCCACTGAGCTCTACAACACTATAGTATCTGGTATAGAACCCCTCCACTCAGCTCTACAACACTATAGTATCTGATATAGAACCCCTCCACTGAGCTCTACAACACTATAGTATCTGATATAGAACACCTCCACTGAGCTCTACAACACTATAGTATCATGTATAGAACCCCTCCACTGAGCTCTACAACACTATAGTATCTGGTATAGAACCCCTCCACTGAGCTCTACAACACTATAGTATCTGGTATAGAACCCCTCCACTGAGCTCTACAACACTATAGTATCTGGTATAGAACCCCTCCACTGAGCTCTACAACACTATAGTATCTGGTATAGAACCCCTCCACTCAGCTCTACAACACTATAGTATCTGGTATAGAACCCCTCCACTGAGCTCTACAACACTATAGTATATGGTATAGAACCCCTCCACTGAGCTCTACAACACTATAGTATCTGGTATAGAACCCCTCCACTGAGCTCTACAACACTATAGTATCTGGTATAGAACCCCTCCACTCAGCTCTACAACACTATAGTATCTGGTATAGAACCCCTCCACTGAGCTCTACAACACTATAGTATCTGGTATAGAACCCCTCCACTGAGCTCAGCTCTACAACACTATAGTATCTGATATAGAACCCCTCCACTGAGCTCTACAACACTATAGTATCTGGTATAGAACCCCTCCACTCAGCTCTACAACACTATAGTATATGGTATAGAACCCCTCCACTGAGCTCTACAACACTATAGTATCTGGTATAGAACCCCTCCACTGAGCTCTACAACGCTATAGTATCTGGTATAGAACCCCTCCACTGAGCTCTACAACACTATAGTATCTGGTATAGAACCCCTCCACTGAGCTCTACAACACTATAGTATCTGATATAGAACCCCTCCACTCAGCTCTACAACACTATAGTATCTGATATAGAACCCCTCCACTCAGCTCTACAACACTATAGTATCTGATATAGAACCCCTCCACTGAGCTCAGCTCTACAACACTATAGTATCTGGTATAGAACCCCTCCACTCAGCTCTACAACACTATAGTATCTGGTATAGAACCCCTCCACTGAGCTCTATAGAACCCCTCCACTCAGCTCTACAACACTATAGTATCTGGTATAGAACCCCTCCACTGAGCTCTACAACACTATAGTATCTGGTATAGAACCCCTCCACTCAGCTCTACAACACTATAGTATCTGATATAGAACCCCTCCACAACACTATAGTATCTTATCAGAGCCATTGGTTAATGAGTCATTATTATTAGAGGAGGGATAATGACACACACACACACTCACACACACACACACACACACACACACACACACACACACAGACACAGACACAGACACAGACACAGACACACATACACACACAGACACACAGACACACACACACACACACACACACACACACACACAGTGCATTCGGAAAGTATTCAGACTCCTTGACTTTTTCAACATTTTGTTACTTTACAGCCTTATTCTAAAATTGATTAAATAGTTTTTTCCCCTCATCAATCTACACACAATATCCCATAACGACAGAGCAAAAACAGATTTTTAGAATGTTTTGCTAATTTATTAAAAATAAAAAACTGAAAATACACATTTACATAAGTATTCAGACCCTTTACTCAGTACTTTGTTGAAGCACCTTTGGCAGCGATTACAGCCTTCGAGTCTTCTTGGGTCTTCTCTGCTTATCCTCTGAAGCTCTGTCAGGTTGGATGGGGAGCATCGCTGCACAGTTATTTTTAGGTCTCTCCAGAGATGTTCGATCGGGTTCAAGTCCGGGCTCTGGCTGGGCCACTCAAGGACATTCAGAGACTTGTCCCGAAGCCACTCCTGCGTTGTCTTGGCTGTGTGCTTAGGGTCGTTGTCCTGTTGGAAGGTGAACCTTCGCCCCAGTCTGAGGACCTGAGCGCTCTGGAGCAGGTTTTCATCAAGGATCTCTCTGTACTTTGCTCCGTTCATCTTTCCCTCGATCCTGACTAGTCTCCCAGTCCCTGCCGCTGAAAAACATCCCCACAGGATGATGCTGCCACCACCATGCTTAACCATAGGGATGGTGCCAGGTTTCCTCCAGACGTGACGCTTGGCATTCAGGCTAAAGAGTTCAATCTTGGTTTCATCAGACCAGAGAATCCTGTTTCTCATGGTCTGAGAGTCCTTTAGGTGCCTTTTGGCAAACTCCAAGCGGGCTGTCATGTGCCTTTTACCGAGGAGTGGCTTCCGTCTGGCCTGATTGGTGGAGTGCTGCAGAGATGGTTGTCCTTCTGGAAGGTTCTCCCATCTCCACAGAGGAACTCTGGAGCTCTCTCAGAGTGACCATCGGGTTCTTGGTCACCTCCCTGACCAAGGCCCTTCTCCCCCGATTGCTCAGTTTGGCCGGGCGGCCAGCTCTAGGAAGAGTCTTGGTGGTTCCAAACTTCTTCCATTTAAGACTGATGGAGGCCACTGTGTTCTTGGGGACCTTCAATGCTTCAGAAACTGTTTGGTACCCTTCCCCAGATCTGTGCCTCGATACAATCCTGTCTCGGAGCTCTACGGACAATTCATTTGACCTCATGGCTTGGTTTTTGCTCTGACATGCACTGTCAACTGTGGGACCTTATGTAGACAGGTGTGTGCCTTTACCAAATCATGTCCAATCAAATACATTTACCACAGATGGACTCCAATCAAGTTGTAGAAACAGCTCAAGGATGATCAATGGAAGCAGGATGCACCTGAGCTCAATTTCGAGTCTCATCGCAAAGGGTCTGAATACTTATGTAAATAAGGCATTTCTAAAAACATGTTTTCGCTTTTGACATTATGGGGTGTAGATTGATGAGAACATTTTAGAATAAGGCTGTAACGTAACAAAATGTGGAAAAAGTCAAGGGGTCTGAATACTTTCCGAATGCACTGTATATACTGTTTTCACAAGGAGAATCAGGGAGATGTATTCACAGGCTGAACAGTGTTGTTACGCATCTTCAACCACTGAGACTTCTGCTCTAGTGCTCTATGGTGAGAATAGGTGGCATGAAACTACCAGACGACACAGACACACTGAGCCTTCCATGCTCCTTCCATTCCCTCCTGAGGAGAAGCTGTCATGGATTTAGGCTACAGCACGTCTGTCTGTATAGGATCCCAGTCCCACCACTCCACTGGCTTCCTAAATCACTTCTCTGTACATTAGAACACTGTTCAAATTCAATACAATAATTTTTTTTTAAAAACGACAAAAGAGGAGGAAAAGGGCCTAGATTTGAACATAGCGTTACACATCCAGATGGTAATCCATTACATTCCCAGTCCCCACTGTCAGTTGGCTACAAGCACAAGCTGCTTCCAATAATAAGGCTCTTTGTTCGTTATTGGGGTTGAGTCTCAAATGGCACCCTAGTCACTACGTAGTGCACTACTTTGTCCAGGGGCTCTAGTCAAATGTAGTGCACTATATAGGGGAAAGGGTGCCATTTGGGACGCACTAGTGTTTTTGGTGTGCTGGAGAAGGGAAACAGTCAACACTAGTCTTGCAGATTGATACATGACAGATATTACCTTGTGTGTAAAAACTAGGACTCTGTGTCAAGATAATAAAGTAAAATATCCAAGTAGAAGCAGAAGGCCAAATCCTTCTGAACAAGTCAACAAGAAAACTTCTGTATATCAATTGGATTGGGGACCATGTTTAGGGCTTCAGGCCCTGATTTCATTAAAGATCTCAATATCTGTTGTGTTTAGGCCTTTAGACCCTGATTTCATTCTGGTAAAGATCTCAATATCTGTTGTGTTTAGGCTTTTAGACCATGATTTCATTCTGGTAAAGATCTCAATATCTGTTGTGTTTAGGCCTTTAGACCCTGATTTCATTCTGGTAAAGGTCTCAATATCTGAACAAAGAACACACGGCCATCAAAGCCATTGAATTGAGTAGAATAGAGAATGTTTCAAATCTGCATCTAAAGTCATCACTAAAAATTCACATGAAGCTACTGCTCTATCCCCATCATCAAGCACTGGAAACAGACTAGGCTATGTTTGACATCAGCACTGGTGGGATCCCAGTCCGTGTCCCTGGGTGTCACTATTGAGCAGAGACAGACAGACAGGTGGCAGTCTGTCCGTTCAGTCTTTTAGTCATTTTAGCAGACGCTCTTATCCAGAGCGACTTACAGTTAGTGAGTGCATACATTTTCATACTGCCCCCCCCACCCCCCCGTGGGAAACGAACCCACAACCCTGGCGTTGCAAGCGCCATGCTCTACCAACTGAGCTACACGGGACTATCAATTTGGAGTCGTCATGATGGTTCCTATCCTAATCTGTTTTTCTAGATTTCACATTTCTACGTGTCAGATTGAGAGAGTGGCATTCATAAAGTTACCTCAGCATAAGAGCAGACTCAGATTGAAAGTGACCTGGCCTTTATTCATAAAGTTACCTCAGCAAAAGAGCAGATACAAAGTCAATAGCATTACTACGTGTTATTCCTGGACATTACAGTGTTATTACAGGTCATTACAGTGTTAATAAGCTTTCATTCCAGGTTACTCCATAACTGCTCCAGGACATCCAGCTTCAGCTCCAGCTTCCTCAGTACTCCGTCTCCTCCCCGTAGTGACAGCTGCAGGTCAGAGGGCTTCAGGTTCTTCATGTATTTGTTCACATAGCTCATCAACAGGGGCGTGACATAGGACTCCAACATCCTGCCTGTCCTGGACCACAACACAATAGGGAAGAACGTTTATTTTCTTTTTCTTTTTCTTTTTTTTTGGAGGGGAGTCATTCCAAGTCACCATACATAGTTAAAACGGTTGATTAAACCAAGTTGAGCTTCCCTAAATACCATATCTGGTAACCGGGGGATATACTTAGCTGGCCAAGCCTACAGTCCCTCAAAGCCCTCCAGTCAAACTAACTGCCATGCCTACAGCCCCTCAAAGCCCTCCAGTCAAACTAACTGCCATGCCTACAGCCCCTCAAAGCCCTCCAGTCAAACTAACTGCCATGGCTACAGCCCCTCAAAGCCCTCCAGTCAAACTAACTGCCATGCCTACAGCCCCTCAAAGCCCTCCAGTCAAACTAACTGCCATGCTACAGCCCCTCAAAGCCCTCCAGTCAAACTAACTGCCATGCCTACAGCCCCTCAAAGCCCTCCAGTCAAACTAACTGCCATGGCTACAGCCCCTCAAGCCCTCCAGTCAAACTAACTGCCATGCCTACAGCCCCTCAAAGCCCTCCAGTCAAACTAACTGCCATGGCTACAGCCCCTCAAAGCCCTCCAGTCAAACTAACTGCCTACAGCCCCTCAAAGCCCTCCAGTCAAACTAACTGCCATGGCCTACAGCCCCTCAAAGCCCTCCAGTCAAACTAACTGCCATGCCTACAGCCCCTCAAAGCCCTCCAGTCAAACTAACTGCCATGCCTACAGCCCCTCAAAGCCCTCCAGTCAAACTAACTGCCATGCCTACAGCCCCTCAAAGCCCTCCAGTCAAACTAACTGCCATGCTACAGCCCCTCAAAGCCCTCCAGTCAAACTAACTGCCATGCCTACAGCCCCTCAAAGCCCTCCAGTCAAACTAACTGCCATGGCTACAGCCCCTCAAAGCCCTCCAGTCAAACTAACTGCCATGCCTACAGCCCCTCAAAGCCCTCCAGTCAAACTAACTGCCATGCCTACAGCCCCTCAAAGCCCTCCAGTCAAACTAACTGCCATGGCTACAGCCCCTCAAAGCCCTCCAGTCAAACTAACTGCCATGGCTACAGCCCTCAAAGCCCTCCAGTCAACTAACTGCCATGCTACAGCCCCTCAAGCCCTCCAGTCAAACTAACTGCCATGCCTACACCCCTCAAAGCCCTCCAGTCAAACTAATGCCATGGCTACAGCCCTCAAAGCCTCCAGTCAACTAACTGCCATGCCTACAGCCCCTCAAAGCCCTCCAGTCAAACTAACTGCCATGCCTACAGCCCCTCAAAGCCCTCCAGTCAAACTAACTGCCATTGCCTACAGCCCCTCAAAGCCTCTCAGTCAAACTAACGCCATGCCTACAGCCCCTCAAGCCCTCCAGTCAAACTAACTGCCATGCCTACAGCCCTCAAAGCCCTCCAGTCAAACAACTGCACATGCCTACAGCCCCTCAAAGCCCTCCAGTCAAACTAACTGCCATGCCTACAGCCCCTCAAGCCTCAGTCAACTAACTGCCATGCCTACAGCCCTCAAAGCCCTCCAGTCAAACTAACTGCCATGCCTACAGCCCTTTAAAGCCCTCCAGTCAAACTAACTATAGATCCTCCTTTATCTGACAACATGAAGTTCCATAGCTAGCTATATATCTAACCACCTAACACAACATCATATTGTTTTGCCTTTTTCGTGTATACAATCTGTGTGACTGAGTGAGGATCATTTGCTAGCTTGCATTGCTACGTAGCGAGACTAGAGCTTATCTAAGTTGTTATTCACCTGAGTATTTATTCCTTGTGTCACTATTTTTATTTGATTTTTCTTTATCTATATCTTTAACTCTGCATTGTTGGAAAAGGGACCCGTAAGTAAGCATTTCGCTGTAAGTTTACACCTGTTGTTTACGAAGCATGTGACCAATACAATTACATTTGAACTGTGGCAGCTCACCACAGCCTGCCAGCTAGCTAGGTAGCTAGATAAGCTAACGGTCCTTGCATTTGCTCAGAATATGTTAGCGTAGCCGTAGAGAATGATAGAGGCCTCTAGTGGCCTTAAAGCCGTTTAAGCATGGGCAGCACCATTAAGGTCTTCCACCATGCTTCCGCCATTTTAAAGTAGTCAAAGTTGTCAACTGGGTGGGGATTCCTATGAGTTGTAGCCTCAATGGCGCTACCTATGCTGTTACTGACGCTACAGCGCCACATATATAAAGATGACTTCTCTATCTATCTCTATGGGTGTGCCTGGTGTGTACTGACGCTTCCATTTGGATTAAAGCCAATTAATGCATGATCCGAAATGTGGTCGGAGGCGCAGTATGGATGGTGAGACGCAATTCGCGGAGCCTTCCGGAGGTATGCAGAGGCCAAATTGACCGCCATGCGCCTTGTACCAATGAGGAGGGCTCCGTATAGCTCCGCATTGACATGATTGGTTGACGGTCGGTGAGGGCGGGATGTCCTGTATAAACACAAACTCACTTCCTTGACAACTGCTCTGCGAAGCGCAAGAAGTATTAATGCCCTGCCTTCAGCAGAGGCCATATCACCGTAAATGCTGCACGGCCAATGCAGATAGTAGATTGACCATGAAGCGCCTTTTAAGGACATAAAATGCAACCCAGATAGCTAGAAAAATGTGCATGCAAGGTTCAACAAAGGTGTGGGCCTGGCTCGTACCGTTAGTGATCTACCTAGTTAGCTAGTTAGCATCAGTTCATAGGGCTGGCTAGAGTTAGTTCGCTAGCTGATTAGTTATTGGACTATCAAAAGGGGTGTAGTAGCAGGTAGAAAGTGGAAAACCAAGAACATGTTTGCATATGGAGATATTGCATTCTGGAAAAGTGTGCTTGCTAACGTTAGCCTAGCTAGATGTCTAGTCATTCAGTAGCCAAGTAAACGAAGCTTATACGACTGCTGTCTGTTTACTTAGACTCAATTATTTTCCTTACTTGTTTGCTGCAGTTTCAATGAATCTCTTCGGTACCACACTAGTTAATTCATTCCGTTAGCTGAAGCACATCTGTCTCAGGCAAACGTCATCATCAACTAACACAGAACTTCCCGCGTGCTAACTGTCGTGTCGTCATTTCCTAGTTAGGTATCCGCCCCCCGTGATGGGACCGAACCAATACATTTACGCGGTTCCCTTTCCTAGCCTCCTCTCATTCATAAAATATAGTAAAATGTGTTCAAAGCAAAAATGGTGTAAACGTATCAACCGCAATGGAAACACAAACGATTGCATTTTAGGGTTTGAGGATACATGATCTGCATACTAGTAGCTAGTCAGCTTCTTAAATTTAGGTCATGAATGGTTTGATTATAATTCTTGCATGATGCAGTAATTAAAATCAAATAGATTAATAGTAGGAAATGTATGGCTATAATATAATTGTCTCAAATGTTGCACCAGAGTACTCGGAATAGGAATAAACAACAGAAGCTAAATGTGTTATTCATCATGCTGAAATATTCAAACGAATGCTTAGTCTTTAGATTCTAGTCTGCAGAAGTCTTCAGGTGTCAACTGCTAGTCATTGTCGAGATTTTGATTACTTCTCCCAGCAGTTCCGTAATGTCTGATTTAAATACAATACAATTAAAAATAATAGAACGCTGAAATCATATGTCAATGCATTTATTTATTATTGTGTTACTGTTATGTTCATTTCCTAGGGAGATATCAAATATGTGCCACAATCTGATTTAAACCACTTGATTACTGCTTGAGCATGTTGTTTAATTCTGATGTGATTCCATTTCATATTAAAACTTCTCCCCTATTTCCAGGTGTAGTTTTACAAATCACACACAACTTATTCCTCTCGTGTCCTTTTAATGTATCATGAAATGTATGACAAATATATAGCCTGATAAGTTTAAAGGGACAATCAGCAGTTGCTACATCCATTTTTTGGACTTTTAAATTAATGATATGTACCCATTGATTCTTGAAGAATATAACTTATAAATGCCTCATGAGCTTGGTTCAACTGTCGTACCCCATCAGAACCAAAATATACAGTGCCTTCAGCTAGTTCAGAAACCCCTTGACTTATTCCACATGTTTGTTGTGTTTTAGCCTGAATTCAATATATTTTTATTGTCACCCATCTACACACAATACCCAATAATGACAAAGTGAAAACATGTTTTTTTGAAATTTTTGCAAATGTATTGGAAATGAAATACAGAAATATATAATTTACATAAGAATTCACACCCCTGAGTCAATACATGTTAGAATCACCATTGGCAGCGATTACAGCTGTTAGTCTTTCTGGGTAACTCTATAAGAGCATTCC
Source organism: Coregonus sp. 'balchen' (assembly GCA_902810595.1). Classification (NCBI taxonomy): domain Eukaryota; kingdom Metazoa; phylum Chordata; class Actinopteri; order Salmoniformes; family Salmonidae; genus Coregonus; species Coregonus sp. 'balchen'. The sequence continues at coordinate 49,727,718 of LR778269.1, forward strand.
ACACCTGGATTGTACAATATTTGCCCATTATTATTTTCAAAATTCTTCAAGCTCTGTCAAATTGGTATTGATTATTGCTAGACAACCATTTTCAAGTCTGGCCATAGATTTTCAAGCAGATTTGTCAAAACTGTAACTCGGCCACTCAGGAACATTCACTGTCTTCTTGGTAATCAACTCCAGTGTAGATTTGGCCTTGAGTGTTAGGTTATTGTGCTGCTGAAAGGTGAATTCATCTCCCAGTGTCTGGTGAAAAGCAGACTGAACCAGGTTTTCCTCTAGGATTTTGCCTGTGCTTAAATCCACTTAGTTTATTTTTTATCCTGAAAAACCCCCCAGTCGTTAATGAGTACAAGCATACCCATAACATGATGCAGCCACCACTATGCTAGAAAATATGGAGAGTGGTACTCAGTAATGTGTTGTATTGGATTTGCCCCAAACATAACACTTTGTATTCAGGACAAAAAGTTAATTGCTTTGCCACATTTTTTGCAGTATTACTTTAGTGCCTTATTGCAAACAGGATGCATGTTTTGGAATATTTGTATTCTGTACAGGCTTCCTTCTCTTCACTCTGTCAATTGGGTTAGTAATGTGGAGTAACTACAATGTTGTTGATCCATCCTCAGTTTTCTCTTATCACAGCCATTAAACTCTGTAAATGTTTTTAAGTCACCATTGACCTCATGGTGAAGTCCCTGAGGGGTTTCCTTCCTCTCCGGCAACTGAGTTAAGAAGGACGCCTGTATCTTTGTAGTGACTGGGTGTATTGATACACCATCCAAAGTGTAATTAAGAACTTTACCATGCTCAAAGGGATATTCAACGTCTGCTTTTTTTTACCCATCTACCAACAGGATCTTACAGATAATTGTATGTGTGGGATACAGCGATGAGGTAGTCATTAAAAATCATGTTAAACACTAGTATTGCACACAGAGTATGCATGCAATTTAGTATGTGACTTGTTAAGCACATTTTTACTCCTGAACTTATTTAGGAGTAAAAAAATAATAATCTGCCAAACAAAGGGGTTGAATACTTATTGACTCAAGACAAGCATAATTCCACTTTGACATTATGGGGTATTGTGTGTAGGCCATTGACAAAAAATATTAATTTTATCCATTTCAAATTCAGGCTGTAACACAACAACATGTTGAAAAGGTCAAGGGGTGTGAATACTTTCTGAAGGCGCTGTAAACTTGTTTTAATCCAATGTTTGTAAACAAAGAAAATGTACACAAACTATATCGCCTCAAAACATGGTTAAAACTATCATTTTGATATCATGGATGGTCAATCCTTGCATCCATAGCTCTGTCTATGAATTTTAGAGTGATTACATTTCTCCAGCCCTATCCCTCAGCTGTTTACCGAACCAGGGGCGGGGAGGCTGCTTTGTTATTGTTTCTACTGCTGATTGCCTCTTTAATGAATGTCCTTTTATGTAACAAAATCTATGACAAATATAGTTCTGTCTAGTTTGTTATTTATTCCACAATAAAGGTATCTGGTATATCTCGTTACATTACCATAATAACAGCCTGGTACATAATAAAAGCCTGGCAGTCAGCTAGGGTTGTCCAACGCCAGATCCTGTTGATATATGGAGTCAGGGGTAAGTGAGGCTATTGAGCACTTAGCTGTTATCCTCCGTCTCAGTGAGATAAGGCTAGTGAGGACACAGCCTTCACCCTGGCCCTAGCCCTGGCCCTAACATAGCGATTGACTCTTCAGTTAGAAATGTGACTTCCCATTCTTAGCCTCAATGGTGAGCGCACCGACTTGGCATGGGTTTAGTGCTAACGTGTCCTTGCACTGAAATTATTTAAAGAGAGGATTTTGTTCCAGCCAATAGTCAATTGTAACTGCTCCTTTGAGAGGATTTTGTTCCAGCCAATAGTCAATTGTAACTGCTCCTTTGAGAGGATTTTGTTCCAGCCAATAGTCAATTGTAACTGCTCCTTTGATGTCCAATCACAATATTAGACATTTCTAGAAACTCTTTGTCACTGCAAATAAATTCAGGCTATGCCTACTGGATTGAAGTGTTTGACTAAAAACAATCACATTTCTTAGAAACATTAAGGGATATAACACCAATAGAAATTAATAGCAAATTAACTGGTAAAGAAGTCTGAGAATATGTGAAAATGCTGTCCCGTTTATGAATGCTCCTGTCAACCGCAGGACATTTGACAGCTCTATATTTGTTCCTTTAAGATCGACTTCCTCGAGTTTCACCCTAAATCTTCGGGGTCCTCGTGGCGTTTCAGGCTACAGCTTAACCTTTCTAAGGTTATTTTCCCTTTTCAAAGAGTGAAAGCTTCGGGGCGGAATTACATGGAAGGAGCTTAATGTGGAGACAGATTACACATCAAACTCACTTATACAGCGTTTAGGGTTTTTACTCGGGTTGTATTTGGCACGCTTGTTGCCAAACAGTCATCATAAATAGCTTTCGATCATGACGTGAGTGTGTGTGTGTGTGTGTGTGTTTTTGAAAGAACAGGCCAGGATGGTTACATTAGGATATGTGTTACAGACGTCAGGCTTGCAATGTTTGTTAGTTGGTGTTAAATATACAAATATGATTATTGTTGTATTTTTTATTCCAGTGTATTCTTATAGGCCTACGTTTTTTTTTTGCCCAAATGTGTGTATTGTTATTACATATATGTATTATTAAAATATTGTACACACTCACGTCATGATCGAAATAAATGTAAGAATATTGTTATATTGTAATATTATTATTATTATTAAGATTAAAGCACTGTAGGTCATTTGTGTCATTAATCTAGAGTTAAAAACGAAGTGGACGATGACGTGTTCTTCGTTCCTATTGATGCGCGTGTATACTTCTGGTTATCATTCGATAAACAAAGGTTCAAAATTTTTT
>LR778269.1:49730725-49893225 GCA_902810595.1 Coregonus sp. 'balchen'
GGGCAAAAAAGGCGCGGCCGAGGGGCGGGAGCCCGTCCGCAGGGCGGCGGGCCCGCGGGGCGGGCCCCAACCAGGGGGCCCCGAAAGGCGCGCCGCGGGAGCGCGCCGCGGCGGCCGCGCGCCCGCGCGCGCCGCGCGCGCGCCGCGCGCCCCGCGCGGGCGGGCAAAAGGAGCGCCGCGCGGCCGCGCGCGCGCGCTCGCGCCCGCGCGCGCGCGCGCGGACAAACAAAGGCACGCTGCGCGCACAAACACAGAGCGCGCGCGCGCGGACAAACACAGGCGCGCGCGCGCGCACAAACACAGAGCCGCCGCGCGAACAAAACACAGGCGCGCGCGCGCGCGGACAAACACAGGCGCGCGCGCGCGCACAAAACAGGACGCGCGCGCGCGGACAAACACAGGCGCGCGCGCGCGCACAAACACAGGGGCGCGCGCGCGGACAAACCACAGGGGCGCGCGCGCCCCGGGCGCGCGGACAAACACAGGCGCGCGCGGCGCGCGGACAAAACACAGGGGAGCGCGCGCGCGCGGACAAACAACAGGGCGCGACGCGCGCGCGGCCAAAACAGGGAGCAGCCGGCGCGGGAACAAGCGCGCGCCGCGCGGACAAAACGGCGCGCCGCGGGCGCGGACAAACACAGGCGCGGCCCCGAGCGCGCAGCCGCGCGCGGACAAACACAGGGCGCGCGGCGCGCGCACAAACACAGGAGCGCGGCGCGCGGACAAACACAGGCGGCGCGCGCGAGCGACAAACAGCGCGCGGCGGCAACAAACACATGGGCGCGCGCGCGCGCGGACAAACACAGGCGCGCGGCGCGCGGACAAACACAGGGGCGCGCGCGCGCGCGGACAAACCACCAGGGCGCGCGCGCGAGCGCGCGCGCGCGGACAAACACAGGCCGCGCGCGCGCGCGACAAACACAGGGCGCGGCGCGCGAGCGGACAAACACAGGCGCCGCGCGCGCGCGGACAAACCACAGGGGGCGCGCCGGCGGCAAACCACAGGGCGCGCGCGCGCGGACAAACACAGGGGCGCTCGCGCTCGCTTACAACCAATCGCCGCTCGCGCGACAAACACATTCTCTCGTCGCCTACAAATACAGGTGTCTCTCTCTCGCTCTCCACAAAACACTTCTGCTCTCGCTCTCGTCTCTCTCTTACAAACACAGTGATCTCTCTCTCGTCTTACAAACCCTAGGGACGGAACACGCGAAACACGCTAACAGCCAGATGGAGGAGGATATACCAAAGGCTGGCAAGGACAGGAGATATTAAAGGTAGGATATTAAAACGTACGTCGATTCGATGGCTCACTAGTATTAGGAAACCGTTTCCTCGTCTATTCACTTGTAATTGAGAAGAAGAATGTTGATTGCAACAATGGTTCATGATTGTTGTTGTGTTTGAACATATGACATGTCAGGGAGGAGGAGGTTTATAGAACACAAGAAAGGCTTGTATTGAGGGAGTGGCTATGTGGTGCCGTGGTCCCGTCAACAGGAAGTGGTGTCGTAGTATACTGATGGCCATAAACTGTACAAGGGGAGAGGAGATCCTTACTTAATTTTAGGCTCCCATATGAGGGAAATAAATAGCAGGAAGAAGATCTATTGTACCTGTCAAGGGAGCCAAGAAACAAGATATTATGAAAACAGGAGAGAGAAAGGTACTGACGGAGAGCAGGAAGCAGAGCATACGAGCTACTCTGTCAAGAAGCAAGGAAACCCTCTCTCGCCCTTTCAAAAACATAGGGGGGCCTGGAAAAAACCCCAAGAAAAGGGGGGGGGAACACCAAAAAAGAAGGGGGAAGGAAAAGGGTATTAAAGAGGGGAAAAGGAGGGGGAAAAAGGGGGAAAAAGGTAAAAGGAAAAAAAAAAGTTAACCCCGGAAAGGGGGGGGAATTTGGGGGGCAGAGGATAAAAGGGGGGGGAGGTTTAAAGGGAAGGGGAAAAGGACAGCCAATAAATTGGGGAAAAAAAAAAGGAAAAGGAATTTTATTTTTTTAAAAGGCTTTTTGCCCGGGTTTTTTTAGGGGCCGGGGCTAAAAAAACCCCGGCCCCGAAAAAAGGGAAATGTTTGTTGGGGTTTTTTTCCTTTTTCCCTGGGTTTTTTTCATGGTTGTTTGGTTTTTTTTTTAAAAAACATAATTGAAAAATGTCAAGGGGGTAGGAGAAAAGGTTTTTGAGGGGAACCCAAGAAAGGTTGGGGGGAATTGAGCGGAGGGGATGGTGGGTGGTACCTGTCAAACAGGGGGCTCCAAACCAGTAACTGAATGGCCCTAAAATAATGAAAACCAAAGGGGGGGGGAGATCCACCTTTCTTAATATAGGGGGGTCCCATTTTTACCGGGGGAATAAAAAATGCATTGGAAAGAAAAAATTAAATTTTTTGTCACACTGACTCAAAGGGTTTTTGGGGACCCAAAAAAACAATATATTTTTTTGGGTAAAAAAAAAGGGCCCCGAGAGCAACCCTCCTAACTCCCGCGGGGGGGGGGGGGGAAAAAAAAAAAACCCCCCCCAAAGGGGGGGAAACCAAAAATTTTTAAAAACCCCCTTTTTTTCCCCCTCTCTTCCCCTCTCTATCCCCCCCCCTTTTCTTTCCTTTCCCTCTCTGGGTCTCTCCCCTCTTCTCTTCTCTCCCCTCTCTCTCTCTTTTTTCCCCCTTTTCTCCTGCGCTCTCTTCCTCCCTCCAAACAAAACTGAGTTAAAATTTGGGGTTTGGGCGACAGATCCGGGGAGGGCCCCCGGGAGAAAACAAAGGGGGAGGAAGGGTTTTTTGCTGACAAATGTGGTTTTGGTTTTTTTCGGGGTTGAGAGCGGGTTTAAATTTGGGGTTTTTTTTGATGGGGGGGGACGATATCAGGCCTCTTCCTCTTTTTTGCCTCGGGGCGCCCGTGTGACGTTGCAGGGAGAGCATCTGGTCACGCTAAGGTGCTGAGGGCCTGGTTTAAAAAGATGGCAGGAGGGCATTTAAGAGAAGGGGAATAGAGAAAGGGGATGGGTTTAAAGGGGGCTGCAGATGGAGAGGAGAGGGAAGAGGGTCACACCACAAACGAGGGGGAGGAAAAAAGGAATGGGACCCGAAACACCTCTTAAACTCTCACTGCTACTACTTTTAAATAATATTAATACTATATACTACTACTACTACTATACTACACTACTACTACCTACTACACTAATACTACTACAGTTACACTACTACTACTTTCATATGCTACTACTATAATACTACTATATACTACTACTTTCTACTACTACTACTACTACTCTAATACTGCTGTCTAAATACTACGACTACTAATACTTTTCTACACTGTTCTACTTTTCTACTACTACTACTGCTGCTTTCTACTATACTACACACTATACTATACTGTTTTAAATAAATACTACTACTAAAAAACTACAATCCTACTAATAATGTTACTTTCTACTTTCAAAAGGTACTACTATACACTACACTACAAGGGGACTACTACTAATTTCTAATAAACTACTTTCTACTAACCCACTATACTACTACTACTACTTATACTGGGGACTACTACTATACTACTACAGTTCCCATAATAATAAACCCACTACTTACTACTATTTTAATACTAATACTACGGGTACTAAATTACTAATACTTTCCACTAATACTACTACTTTCTTTTACTATTACTAAATATATACTACTCTACTACTTCTGCCTTCTATACACACTACTACTACTACCCGCTAATTTCTAAAGCTACTACTACTACTACCCGCTGTACTACTACAAATAATTCTACTACCACTACTACCCAATACGAATACGCTACTACCCATATAGTTCACTGCTAATACTAACTACTAGTACTACACTGCTACTACTACTACTACCCGCTTTTCTAATACTTACACTACTTATACTAATATACTAATTAAATACTTCGGTACTACACTACTTAAAATAGCTGTGCTTTCTAAAAACTAATACTATACTTTCTACTATAAAATACTACTAATACTAAAATACTTTCTACTGCTGCTACTACTATACTAAATAATACTGTTACTACTACTGCGCTGTTTCCCACTACTACTACTACTACTAATTTTCCTACTACACTGTGCCCAATATTTTAACCCACTACTACTAAAAACTACTACGGGTACTACTATACTAATACATACTACGTTACTACTAAACACTAACACTACTACTACTACTATAACTACTTCTTACTACTACTGCGTATTAAACTACTACACTTCTCTAATTCTACTACACCTGGTCTATACTATACTACTTCGCTGCTACTTTCTAAAGCCCACTGCTACTGTTTCCCCTACTGCTAATACTTTTACCAATTTTACGGTTTCACTACTAAAATACTACCCACTATACCCCACTACTACTTTCTACTACTACTACTACTATGTTAAATTAAATAATACTTACTCTACTAAATTTACGGCTACTTTCTACTACTACTATACTACTATACTAAATACTAATTTAATACTACTACTACTACTACTAACTACTGTTACTCCTACTACTACTACTCCCAATTTACTTTCTGGGGGCTACTAAATATAATACTACTCTATATGTGCTAAATATTACTCTTACTATACTACACTCTACTACTGTTACTACTACTACTTTACAATACTACTACGTTACTACTACACACTACTACTACTACTACTACACTCTTCTATGTTTTCTAACTACTACTACTACACTAAAACTCCCACTACTACGTTGGGCTTTCTACTACACTTTTACTACCGGTTTTCTTTCTACTTTCTAATACTTTTCTCTACTGCGGTACTTTCTACTACTACTACTAAACCCAAATAATACACTACTACTACACTACGATTTACTACTACTTTCACTACTACTACTATTACTGTTAATACTTTCTACTACACTACTACTACTATACTAATGCTGCTAACCCAAAACGTCTAATAATACTACACTACTACTCGGTAAAACTTTCACTAACACTACTACTACTGTATAATACTAATACTGGTTACTACTACTACTTATACTACACTATGCCCGCTACTTTCTACTACGGGTACTACTTTCCAATACTCTTACTACAAATGCGGGTTTTTTTCTAAACTACTGCTACTAAAACTACTACTATACACTACTGTTACTACACAAACCCTACTACTACTACACTAATAATACTATGCTACCTTTCAAAACACGGGTTTCCTTTCTACTACTACTACTACGCTTTTAAATACTGCGCTTTTACTACTACTACTTTCCATTTCTTTCTACTGCTAAATACTATTACATAATACACTACACACTAATCACACACTACCTATTACGGAAAACTTACTACTACTCTAAATACACTACTACTAAACACTCTACGACTAAAACTAATAATAATACTACTACTAATACTTTACTACTACTACTAATACTACTGTTTCTGCTACTGCACTGCCTACTACTACTAATAATATATTACTATTACTACTACTATACTATACTTTTTATATTTTACTACTGCTACTATACTCTACTTTCTACTAATTTCTTTCTTACTACTCTAATACAATACTAATAATAATACTGCTACTACTCTATAATACTACTATACTTTTACTCTCTACTACTACTACTACTACTACTACTACTACTGCTACTCACCTACCACCAGAGCTCTAAATGAAAACATTTCCTTGGTAACACTGGTGCTCCTAACTTAAAAAAGTTAGGAGCACCACATAAAATGTAGGAGCACGAGAATAAAAAATTTGTTTTAATTGATTGAGATATAGGCTACATTGGGGATTGAAGCACATCTCCTGAAGAAGATATCCTTTTTCCTTTCTCTCTGTGCCACTAAATATTTGCATAATGTTAAAGTCATAAGGTTATTATATAGAGAAGAAAATCTAATTGCGAATTTTCAACCAAATATTGCGATTTTACTTGCAATGTAGATCAACACACTTACGTGAACTGTTGGAACAATAGAGATCCACTATATATACAGCAGTATATGGACACCCCTTCATATTAGTGGATTCTAATAGAGATCCACTATATATACAGCAGTATGTGGACACCCCTTCATATTAGTGGATTCTAATAGAGATACACATATATACAGCAGTATGTGGACACCCCTTCATATTAGTGGATTCTAATAGAGATCCACTATATATACAGCAGTATATGGACCACCCCTTCATATTAGTGGATTCTAATAGAGGATCCACTATATATACAGCCGTATGTGGACACCCCCTTCATATTAGTGGATCTAATAGAGATGCACTATATATACAGCAGTATGTGGACACCCCTTCATATTAGTGGATTCTAATAGAGATACACTATATATACAGCAGTATGTGGACACCCCTTCATATTAGTGGATTCTAATAGAGATGCACTATATTACAGCAGTATGTGGACACCCTTCATATTAGTGGATTCTAATAGAGATACACTATATATACAGCAGTATGTGGACACCCTTCATATTAGTGGATTCTAATAGAGATACACTATATATACAGCAGTATGTGGACACCCCTTCATATTAGTGGATTCTAATAGAGAACCACTAATATACAGCAGTATGTGGACACCCCTTCATATTAGTGGATTCTAATAGAGATACACTATATATACAGCAGTATGTGGACACCCCTTCATATTAGTGGATTCTAATAGAGATACACTATATATACAGCAGTATGTGGACACCCTTCATATTAGTGGATTCTAATAGAGATACACTATATACAGCAGTATGTGGACACCCCTTCATATTAGTGGATTCTAATAGAGATCCACTATATATACAGCAGTATGTGGACACCCCTTCATATTAGTGGATTCTAATAGAGATACACTATATATACAGCAGTATGTGGAACACCCCTTCATATTAGTGGATTCAATAGAGATACACTATATATACAGCAGTATGTGGACACCCCTTCATATTAGTGGATTCTAATAGAGATCCACTATATATACAGCAGTATGTGGACACCCCTTCATATTAGTGGATTCTAATAGAGATACACTATATATACAGCAGTATGTGGACACCCCCTTCATATTAGTGGATTCTAATAGAGATACACTATATATTTACATTTAAGTCATTTAGCAGACGCTCTTATCCAGAGCGACTTGCAGTTAGTGAGTGCATACATTTTCATACTGGCCCCCACACGGGAATCGAAACCACAACCCTGGCGTTTGCAAGTGCCATGCTCTACCAACTGAGCTACACGGGGGCCCTGTATACAGTTGAAATCGGAAGTTTACATACACTTAGGATGGAGTCATTAAAACTCGTTTTTTCAACCACTCCATAAATATCTTGTTAACAAACCATAGTTTTGGCAAGTTGGTTAGGACATCTACTTTGTGCATGACACAAGTAATTTTTCCAACAATTGTTTGCAGATTATTTCACTTATAATTCACTGTATCACAATTCCAGTGGGTCAGAAATGTACATACACTAAGTTGACTGTGCCTTTTAAACAGCTTGGAAAATTCCAGAAAATTATGTCTTGGCTTTAGAAGCTTCTGAGAGGCTAATTGACATCATTTTAGTCAATTGGAGGTGTACCTGTGGATGTATTTCAAGGCCTACCTTCAAACTCAGTGCCTCTTCGCTTGACATCATGGGAAAATCAAAAGAAATCAGCCAAGACATCAGAATAAAAATTGTAGACCTCCACAAGTCTGGTTCATCCTTGGGAGCAATTTCCAAATGCCTGAAGGTACGACGTTCATCTGTACAAACAATAGTACGCAAGTATAAACACCATGGGAACACGCAGCTGTCATACCGCTCAGGAAGGAGACGCGTTCTGTCTCCTAGAGATGAACGTACTTTGGTGCGAAAAGTGCAAATCAATCCCAGAACAACAGCAAAGGAACTTGTGAAGATGCTGGAGGAAACAGGTACAAAAGTATCTATATCCACAGTAAAACAAGTCCTATATCGACATAACCTGAAAGGCCGCTCAGCAAGGAAGAAGCCACTGCTCCAAAACCGCCATAAAAAAAGCCAGACTACGGTTTGCAACTGCACATGGGGACAAAGATCTTACTTTTTGGAGAAATGTCGTCTGGTCTGATGAAACAAAATAGAACTGTTTGGCCATAATGACCATCGTTATGTTTGGAGGAAAAAGGGGGTACCTTGCAAGCCGAAGAACACCATCCCAACCGTGAAGCACGGGGGTGGCAGCATCATGCTGTGGGGGTGCTTTGCTGCAGGAGGGAATGGTGCACTTCACAAAATAGATGGCATCATGAGGAAGGAAAATGATGTGGATATATTGAAGCAACATCTCAAGACATCAGTCAGGAAGTTAAAGCTTGGTCGCAAAAGGTTCTTCCAAATGGACAATGACCAAAAGCATACTTCCAAAGTTGTGGCAAAATGGTTTAAGGACAACAAAGTCAACGTATTGGAGTGCCCATCATAAAGCCCTGACCTCAATCCTATAGAAAATGTGTGGGCATAACTGAAAAAGCATGTGCGAGCAAGGAGGCCTACAAACCTGACTCAGTTACATCAGCTCTGTCAGGAGGAATGGGCCAAAATTCACCCAACTTATTGTGGGAAGCTTGTGGAAGGCTACCCAAAACATTTGACCCAAGTTAAACAATTTAAAAGCAATGCTACCAAATACTAATTGAGTGTATGTAAACTTCTGACCCACTGGGAATGTGATGAAAGAAATAAAAGCTGAAATAAATAATTCTCTCTACTATTATTCTGACATTTCACATTCTTAAAATAAAGTGGTGATCCTAACTGACCTAAGATAGGGAATTTTTACTCTGATTAAATGTCAGGAATTGTGAACAACTGAGTTTAAATGTATTTGGCTAAGGTGTATGTAAACTTCCGACTTCAACTGTATATATATACAGCTGTATGTGGACACCACTTCAAATTAGTGGATTCTAATAGAGATACACTATATATACAGCAGTATGTGGACACCCCTTCATATTAGTGGATTCTAATAGAGATCCACTATATATACAGCAGTATGTGGACACCCCTTCATATTAGTGGATTCTAATAGAGATACACTATATATACAGCAGTATGTGGACACCCCTTCATATTAGTGGATTCTAATAGAGATACACTATATATACAGCAGTATGTGGACACCCCTTCATATTAGTGGATTCTAATAGAGATACACTATATATACAGCAGTATGTGGACACCCCTTCATATTAGTGGATTCTAATAGAGATACACTATATATACAGCAGTATGTGGACACCCCTTCATATTAGTGGATTCTAATAGAGATACACTATATATACAGCAGTATGTGGACACCCCTTCATATTAGTGGATTCTAATAGATATACACTATATATACAGCAGTATGTGGACACCCCTTCATATTAGTGGATTCTAATAGAGATACACTATATATACAGCAGTATGTGGACACCCCTTCATATTAGTGGATTCTAATAGAGATCCACTATATATACAGCAGTATGTGGACACCCCTTCATATTAGTGGATTCTAATAGAGATACACTATATATACAGCAGTATGTGGACACCCCTTCATATTAGTGGATTCTAATAGAGATACACTATATATACAGCAGTATGTGGACACCCCTTCATATTAGTGGATTCTAATAGAGATCCACTATATATACAGCAGTATGTGGACACCCCTTCATATTAGTGGATTCTAATAGAGATCCACTATATATACAGCAGTATGTGGACACCCCTTCATATTAGTGGATTCTAATAGAGATACACTATATATACAGCAGTATGTGGACACCCCTTCATATTAGTGGATTCTAATAGAGATACACTATATATTTACATTTAAGTCATTTAGCAGACGCTCTTATCCAGAGCGACTTGCAGTTAGTGAGTGCATACATTTTCATACTGGCCCCACACGGGAATCGAAACCACAACCCTGGCGTTGCAAGTGCCATGCTCTACCAACTGAGCTACACGGGGCCCTGTATACAGTTGAAATCGGAAGTTTACATACACTTAGGATGGAGTCATTAAAACTCGTTTTTCAACCACTCCACAAATATCTTGTTAACAAACCATAGTTTTGGCAAGTTGGTTAGGACATCTACTTTGTGCATGACACAAGTAATTTTTCCAACAATTGTTTGCAGATTATTTCACTTATAATTCACTGTATCACAATTCCAGTGGGTCAGAAATGTACATACACTAAGTTGACTGTGCCTTTAAACAGCTTGGAAAATTCCAGAAAATTATGTCTTGGCTTTAGAAGCTTCTGAGAGGCTAATTGACATCATTTTAGTCAATTGGAGGTGTACCTGTGGATGTATTTCAAGGCCTACCTTCAAACTCAGTGCCTCTTCGCTTGACATCATGGGAAAATCAAAAGAAATCAGCCAAGACATCAGAATAAAAATTGTAGACCTCCACAAGTCTGGTTCATCCTTGGGAGCAATTTCCAAATGCCTGAAGGTACGACGTTCATCTGTACAAACAATAGTACGCAAGTATAAACACCATGGGAACACGCAGCTGTCATACCGCTCAGGAAGGAGACGCGTTCTGTCTCCTAGAGATGAACGTACTTTGGTGCGAAAAGTGCAAATCAATCCCAGAACAACAGCAAAGGAACTTGTGAAGATGCTGGAGGAAACAGGTACAAAAGTATCTATATCCACAGTAAAACAAGTCCTATATCGACATAACCTGAAAGGCCGCTCAGCAAGGAAGAAGCCACTGCTCCAAAACCGCCATAAAAAAGCCAGACTACGGTTTGCAACTGCACATGGGGACAAAGATCTTACTTTTTGGAGAAATGTCGTCTGGTCTGATGAAACAAAAATAGAACTGTTTGGCCATAATGACCATCGTTATGTTTGGAGGAAAAAGGGGGTACCTTGCAAGCCGAAGAACACCATCCCAACCGTGAAGCACGGGGGTGGCAGCATCATGCTGTGGGGGTGCTTTGCTGCAGGAGGGAATGGTGCACTTCACAAAATAGATGGCATCATGAGGAAGGAAAATTATGTGGATATATTGAAGCAACATCTCAAGACATCAGTCAGGAAGTTAAAGCTTGGTCGCAAAAGGTTCTTCCAAATGGACAATGACCAAAAGCATACTTCCAAAGTTGTGGCAAAATGGTTTAAGGACAACAAAGTCAACGTATTGGAGTGCCCATCATAAAGCCCTGACCTCAATCCTATAGAAAATGTGTGGGCATAACTGAAAAAGCATGTGCGAGCAAGGAGGCCTACAAACCTGACTCAGTTACATCAGCTCTGTCAGGAGGAATGGGCCAAAATTCACCCAACTTATTGTGGGAAGCTTGTGGAAGGCTACCCAAAACATTTGACCCAAGTTAAACAATTTAAAAGCAATGCTACCAAATACTAATTGAGTGTATGTAAACTTCTGACCCACTGGGAATGTGATGAAAGAAATAAAAGCTGAAATAAATAATTCTCTCTACTATTATTCTGACATTTCACATTCTTAAAATAAAGTGGTGATCCTAACTGACCTAAGATAGGGAATTTTTACTCTGATTAAATGTCAGGAATTGTGAACAACTGAGTTTAAATGTATTTGGCTAAGGTGTATGTAAACTTCCGACTTCAACTGTATATATATACAGCAGTATGTGGACACCACTTCAAATTAGTGGATTCTAATAGAGATACACTATATATACAGCAGTATGTGGACACCCCTTCATATTAGTGGATTCTAATGGAGATACACTATTTATACAGCAGTATGTGGACACCCCTTCATATTAGTGGATTCTAATAGAGATACACTATATATACAGCAGTATGTGGACACCCCTTCATATTAGTGGATTCTAATAGAGATACACTATATATACAGCAGTATGTGGACACCCCTTCATATTAGTGGATTCTAATAGATATACACTATATATACAGCAGTATGTGGACACCCCTTCATATTAGTGGATTCTAATAGAGATACACTATATATACAGCAGTATGTGGACACCCCTTCATATTAGTGGATTCTAATAGATATACACTATATATACAGCAGTATGTGGACACCCCTTCATATTAGTGGATTCTAATAGAGATACACTATATATACAGCAGTATGTGGACACCCCTTCATATTAGTGGATTCTAATAGAGATCCACTATATACAGCAGTATGTGGACACCCCTTCATATTAGTGGATTCTAATAGAGATACACTATATATACAGCAGTATGTGGACACCCCTTCATATTAGTGGATTCTAATGGAGATACACTATATATACAGCAGTATGTTGACACCCCTTCATATTAGTGGATTCTAATAGAGATACACTATATATACAGCAGTATGTGGACACCCCTTCATATTAGTGGATTCTAATAGAGATACACTATATATACAGCAGTATGTGGACACCCCTTCATATTAGTGGATTCTAATGGAGATACACTATATATACAGCAGTATGTGGACACCCCTTCATATTAGTGGATTCTAATGGAGATACACTATATATACAGCAGTATGTTGACACCCCTTCAAATTTGTGGATTCTATTTCAGCCACACCCTTTGCTGACAGGTGTATACAATCGAGCACACAGCCATGCAATCTCCATAGACAAACATTGGCAGTAGAATGGCCTTACTGCAGAGATCAGTGACTTTCAACGTGGCACCGTCATAGGATGCCACCTTTCCAGCAAGTCAGTTCCTCAAATTTCTGCCCTGCTAGAGCTGCCCCGGTCAACTGTAAGTGCTGTTATTGTGAAGTGGAAACATCTAGGAGCAACAACGGCTCAGCCGCGAAGTGGTAGGCCACACAAGCTCACAGAATGGGACCGCCGAGTGCTGAAAAATCGTCTGTCCTCAGTTGCAACACTCACTACCGAATTCCAAACTGCCTCTGGAAGCAACGTCAGCACAAGAACTGTTGGTCGGGAGCTTCATGAAATGGGTTTCCATGGCCGACCAGCCGCACACAAGCCTAAGATCACAATGTGCAATGCCAATCATTGGCTGGAGTGGTGTAAAGCTCGTCGCCAGTGGAAACGCGTTCTCTGGAGTGATGAATCACGCTTCACTATCTGGCAGCCCGACGGACAAATCTGGGTTTGGCGGATGCCAGGAGAATGCTACCTGCAACAATGCATAGTGCCAACTGTAAAGTTTGGTGGAGGAGGAATAATGGTCTGTGGCTGTTTTTCATGGTTCGGGCTAGGCCCCTTAGTTCCAGTGAAGGGAAATCTTAACGATACAGCAGACAATGACATTCTAGATGATTCTGTGCTTCCAACTTTGTGTCAACAGTTTGGGGAAGGCCCTTTCCTGTTTCAGCATGACAATGCCCCTGTGCACAAAGTGAGGTCCATACAGAAATGGTTTGTTGAGATTGGTGTGGAAGAACTTGACTGGCCTGCACAAAGACCTGACCTCAACCCCATTGAACACCTTTGGGATGAATTGGAACGCCGAATGTGAGCCAGGCCTAATCACCCAACATCAGTGCCCGACCTCACTAATGCTCTTGTGCCTGAATGGAAGCAAGTCCCTGCAGCAATGTTCCAACATCTAGTGGAAAGCCTTCCCAGAAGAATGGAGGATGTTATAGCAGCAAAGGGGGTACCTACTCCATATTAATGTCCATGATTTTGGAATGAGATGTTCGACTAGCAGGTTTCCACATACTCTTGGACATGTAGTTTAAAATGATTATTCTACTTCTATGGTTGGTGTTGTTTTGCATGACAAGGTAGGAACCAAAGTGCTGGTCAGTTTTTCTTTGGAGACCCTAATAGCGTTTTAATAGATGCATAGATGTTACATTTAGACAAAGATTTTAAAATAGGCTATCTGATTCAGAAACAACTATTCATTGCACAAACAACATGCTGATATATACACCACAACTGGTAGCAACCTGTATTAGCGCTAACGTTTGCTTTGCCCTAGCTCAGCATTTACCAAACTCGGTCCTCTGGACCACAAGGGGGGCACGTTTTGGTTTTTGCCTTAACACTACACTGCTGATTGAAATTATTAAAGCTTGATGATTAGTTGATTATTTAAATCAGCTGTGTAGTGCTAGGGCAAAAACCAAAACGTGCACCACTTGGGGTCCCGAGCTAGTGCATTTACCTAAAGGGCATTTAGCTTGCCAGCTAGCTAGTTAGCGATTAGCATTAGCGATTAGCTTTAGGCACATGCCAGCTTCCTTAGACTAACAAACTCTCGTTTTTGCAAAAAGCAAGATACCCAAACTAATATTACAATAGAGAAGACATGTGGATTCATACTTCTAAGCAACTTGGAAAGCAGTATCATTGTTACAGAATAATCTGTGGAGTGAATGCTGAGAGAAACAGGCACGGCGCAGAGGAACTGTCTGTTGAGTGACAGGGGGCGGGGCTTCAACCTGTCTGCTTTGAGAAGTGTTGCGGCGAAATATGGTTATTCTTTTTCATGGGATTTTATTTAGTCGCACGGTGCTCCCAAAATAAAACTCCAAGTCGCACTTTAGAGCCCTGAGTAGTCTACAATGCTTGTCCGTGGGGATGTTGGGAATATATAGCCTAGTCAGGTTTAGTCATACTGTAAAGCATCGTCCCTCATCTAGAACTGAGTTTCTCTGTGTGTCTGTGGCCTGAAGACCATATCATCGTCAGCTCTGTATGAATGAATGAATGAATGAATGAATGTTTTCAATCTGGAGTGTAATCACAATACACAGTGGCTTGTAGTGGCCACTTCAGGAGATAAGCAAACAGCTGCTCCCCTAATATGGCAAGGAATGCTCAGCTCACTACCCCACTTCTCCCATGGGGGGCTCACATTCAGCTCACTACCCCACTTCTCCCATGGGGGGCTCACATTCAGCCCACTACCCCACCTCTCTCATGGGGGGCTGACATTCAGCCCACTACCCCACCTCTCTCATGGGGGGCTGACATTCAGCCCACTACCCCACCTCTCCCAAGGGGGGCTCACATTCAGCCCACTACCCCACCTCTCCCATGGGGGGCTCACATTCAGCCCACTACCCCACCTCTCTCATGGTGGGCTGACATTCAGCCCACTACCCCACCTCTCTCATGGGGGGCTGACATTCAGCCCACTACCCCACCTCTCCCAAGGGGGGCTCACATTCAGCCCACTACCCCACCTCTCCCATGGGGGGCTCACATTCAGCTCACTACCCCACCTCTCCCATGGGGGGGGGGGGGGGGCTCACATTCAGCCCACTACCCCATTTCTCTCATGGGGGGCTCACATTCAGCCCACTACCCCACCTCTCCCGTGGGGGGCTCACATTCAGCCCACTACCCCACCTCTCCCAAGGGGGGCTCACATTCAGCCCACTACCCCACCTCTCCCATGGGGGGCTCACATTCAGCCCACTACCCCACCTCTCTCATGGGGGGCTCACATTCAGCCCACTACCCCACTTCTCCCATGGGGGGCTCATATTCAGCCCACTACCCCACCTCTCCCATGGGGGGCTCACATTCAGCCCACTACCCCACCTCTCTCATGGGGGGCTCACATCAGCTCACTACCCCCACCTCTCCCATGGGGGGGGGGGGGGCTCACATTCAGCCCACTACCCCACTTCTCCCATGGGGGGCTCACATTCAGCTCACTACCCCACCTCTCCCAAGGGGGGCTCACATTCAGCTCACTACCCCACCTCTCCCATGGGGGGGGGGCTCACATTCAGCCCACTACCCCACCTCTCCCATGGGGGGCTCACATTCAGCCCACTACCCCACCTCTCCCATGGGGGGCTCACATTCAGCCCACTACCCCACCTCTCCCATGGGGGGCTCACATTCAGCCCACTACCCCACTTCTCCCAAGGGGGGCTCACATTCAGCCCACTACTCCACTTCTCCCATGGGGGGCTCACATTCAGCCCACTACCCCACTTCTCCCAAGGGGGGCTCACATTCAGCCCACTACCCCACCTCTCCCATGGGGGGCTCACATTCAGCCCACTACCCTCACCAAAAAAGGTTATATGCTTGCTTCATATACATGTATGGCACCTCTTAAGGTTCTAGAACCGAAATTGGTTCCATATAGAACCCTATATGGAACCCAAGGGTTCTATATGGAACCAATTTTGGTTCAGGGAAGAATAACCCCTGGGGTTCTGATCAAAGAACCCCACAAAAGGGTTCAATATATAACTTTTAGGGGTAACATATATGAAGCAAGCAATATAACCCTTTTTGGTTCTATCCAGAACCTTTTTTTCTAAGAGTGTATGGTTACTAGCGGAATACAGTGTATAGTAGTAGTAGGGATAGAGTTGTTTCCTTCACAACATGTTACAATGTAACCAACAGGAGGCGACCCTGATCCCTAGGAGGAGGAAACATTCAATAACAGAAGTTAACAGAGCAGAGAAGAGGCCGTTAAGTTGACACTCCATCTAACCTACTGTATCGCATACACTGAGTGGACAAAACATTAAGAACACCTGCTCTTTCCATGACATAGACTGCCCGGGTGAATCCAGGTGAAAGCTATGATCCCTTATTGATGTCACTTGTTAAATCCACTTAACTTGTTTAAGCCTTGAGACAACTGAGACATGGATGATGTATGTTTGCCATTCAGAGGGTGAATGGGCAAGACAAAAGATTTAAGTGCCTTTGAACGGGGTGTGGTAGTAGGTGCCAGGCGCACCGGTTTGTGACAAGAACTGCAACGCTGCTGGGGTTTTCACGCTCAACAATTTCCCGTGTGTATCAAGAATGGTCCACCACCCAAAGAACATCCAGCCAACTTGACACAACTGTGGGAAGCATTGGAGTCATTGCACCGAAGATTTGCGACTGGTCTGAGGGCAAAAGAGGGTTGCAACTCAATAATTTAGGAAGGTGTTCCTAATGTTTTGTATACTCAGTGTAAATCGCATGCAAAACCAATGAATAGATAGGCCTACTGTTACCAATATAATTTGATTATCTGCATCTATAATAATATTTGACTAATATTTGAGTTCTGCAACACAGAGCGCTGTGTAGGCACGTGCTTTAGCGTATTACCACATCGCTGAGTGATCCATGCGCGTGGCGCACGACTTCTGTCAATAGAAAGACAGTTTTCTAAAAACTATAACTCTAATCAAGTTTCCTATTCAGTTCTCCAGCTGTCATGATGATCTCCCGGTAGATAACCCCGTGACTTCAGGAGGACCGGCGGAGAGCGCAGTCTTAATGTGAATTTTCTCTCTTTCCTGGTTGGATGAGTACGTGATGATTTCTCCGCACTGGTGCATTCCGGTGTATGCGCCGCATGCTGTGCGGTCCCAGAGATCCTCTCTGCTCTGTGATGTGAACTGTCAGAGTACTTGGCAGGCTACAATAGACATATGCGTCCTTGTTTTGGTAACTACGTCTTCAATCGTTTCATAGTAGTTTAGTAACTACACGTCCACCTCTAGTAATGAACCAGTTTACCTACTGTGTGTTGTGGCCTATGTTTAGTTGTGTTATAAGATATTTGAGAGGCTAGTGGATTGTATTCATACTGAAATGAAAAACAATCAGGCCTGTGGCCTGAAGACACTAAGCTTGACATTTACATCAAGAACATTTTAAGAGGAAAGAGAGAGAAATTAGGGTCTTCTTAGTGAAAAACAACCATCCTGGGCTTGGCCCGGGACAGGATGAGAGAGAGAGAGAGTAGGTGGTGGAGATGTGGGGGCTTCTAAACCACAACAGTAACCTACCACCTTCCTGTCAACCTGCTACAGACACAGAGCTAGAGAGAGAGAGAGAGGAGAGGAGAGAGGACGAGAGAGAGGAGAGTAGAGAGAGAGAGAAGAGAGAGAGAGAGAGAGAGGAGAAGGGGGGGGAGAGAGCCTCTCTTTTTCACGGGGAGAGAAGAGAGAGATGGGAGATAAGAGATATAGATGAGAGAGCATAGATAGATAGAGAGAGAGAGAGAGAGAGAGAGACATACACAGGGACCCTGTAGACATCTCTGTCTGTCAGCCATTACTGTGGATGTGGGGATTTCAAGCTGCAAAAAAAAGGTAACGTATTTTTTAAGGATTTATTCACTGAAATGATTTTGTCCAGCATTAGCATCAAAGAAACATCAGCAAGGCAGGTGTTTAGGATCTCAGGTTAATACATTTAGGCCTAAGAAGTGAATACCTCACATGTCATATAAAGTCATCATAATGCAAAGCAGTCCCAGCATTATCTATCTATAGCTATTATTGGCAGATATCTGTTGATAATTGGTGAATGTTTGTTAGTAATAATAAATTGTCATTCAGTAGTTGTTGTTTTTTTACATCAGAAACAAATGTATCCTACTCTTTCTAAAGGACAAGTGAAGGCTTATGCAATTGCTCAATAAAATTTTTTATTGACCAAAATAGTAAAAAATAACAATTGTTATTTTAAGTTTTCGTTTGTTAGGATTACAATCAAAAGTCTGGTATCGTTTCCACTAGCCATTTGTCAAAGTAATGTTACATACAGAGATATGAAACTGAATACGAAAACCACACATCTGCAAACATGTCACTACAACATAAATGGAACCGGGTAAAAAAAAAAAAAAACATCTGCAGATCAACGACAAAGAAAAAATGGCACCTGAGCGCTTAGACCTACTAAAACCAACAGGCCTACTACACACACATGCCCAAATAGACTTGACTAAAGATCACAATCTCTCTTTAATTGAGGTCTATCCTGTCAAAGAGAACAGGGTTGACCTGTACCTCTCCTCTCATTTGATTATTAACCCAAAGCGGTTGGTTGTTCATTAGTTCCGTCTGCCCAACGTGCTTGTCTAGTTGTGTCTGTAGGTCTAAAGACAGAACAGTGTCGCTATGATCCAGGCCCTCTCTCTCTCTCTCCTGACTGATGGGTTTCCTATTGTACCTTTATTGATCAATGCACTTCAGGTAACCGACTGTTGTTTTATACAAATATTCACAGTCTTAATTGTAGTCAGAGGCGTAAACATTTTATAGAAATCGGAATTTCAAAAATGTAGGCTAGATTTTCTCAATGGGGTTAAAAAGTTACCTCCATGCATAAACCTATAGATTCACTAATTTCAACATATGTTGTTACAATGATCGTCTGTTTTTACTATATAACAATTGCATTAGTCTACTAAAGACAGATAGCCCTAGTCCATTACATTCATGAAATGTTGAAAAGAAGGCCAGACCTGTGAGCAGTGAACACCACTCATTTACTCAGTCGTGTCTGTCAAGCACCAACAGGCGTCGCTGCAGACCTGCATTCTGCTCAACGCCATTCGCGTGCTCTGTGGCTGCAACTGCAGTTTACTGTGGTGGTCATCGTTGTCCTATTGTAGCCTACGGGTTGTATTGAGGGGTACAGCAACAAGTTACACATGCAGTGGGCCCCTCGTTCAATTGATACAAAATAAATAAATAACTAAAACATTTTTTGCAAATTAATTGATGAGAAATGATTAGCCTATCACTATTTCCCTGTTCGATGTATAATGTATATTTGATCTACATAATCATTGCAGCATTATTTTCTGCATGCTGTGTTTGGAATATCTCAAAGCCATTTATTGTCTAACCTTTTCGCCGTTTTACTGAAACTCTTTCTATCAGTCTATTATTGAATAATCATCAAATGACTGAGAATTCATTTAAAGACAAATCAGACCACCTGCATCACGGCATGTGTATGGTGTAAATAGATAATTAAGCTTATCGGATCCATTATGTGGAAATGGTTCGATAAATAGATCTACACTGTGGTCCTCTGTAGCTCAATTGGTAGTGCATGGCGCTTGTAACGCCAGGGTAGTGGGTTCGATCCCCGGGACCACCCAAACGTAAAAATGTATGCACACATGACAGTAAGTCGCTTTGGATAAAAGCCTCTGCTAAATGGCATATTATTACACTAGGCCTATATCAAAGACAGATTTTCGATACTGACTTAATTAAAACACATTTGTCTTATCATGAAATGTGAAAATGATTATTTGTGGCTAGGGAGAGCCGCGTCGTGGACTCATTTAAGTTTTCAATTAATGCCAGCTTTTTGTGTATTAGAAAATGATGTGGTTCTGTCTAAAACTAAACTAAATAAGTCCAAACATAAAACTCGGCTTGTCTCATTTTGGAAGTAGGTGATAGCCTGTAGATGATAGCCTAATTATTATCTATAGCCTGGCAATTATATGTTATTAACGGTGTCGTTTTTTTTGTTGTTGTAGAAAATAAAATCTATTGGAAAGGATCTTAGACTTTAATTTAAATAGACCAGCATATAATATTTCTTAAAATGGTCATCATTTAAATAGATAGAGACTATTCGGTGTTGATAGAACGTTATGGTCGCAATAACCTACTGTTTGGTATTACCAAAAGACTATAAAGGCTTGTGGTGGAGGTGTCTGAGGTTTACAGTTATTTATGTTGACTCTCACATGTTATTCAGAAGTCCTTGTGTTTAGCGGGTTATTCTAGTATATTCTGAAGAAAAAACAACTATTATCAAAACATTAAAAACAGCAGAGTAACGGTTTTCTTGGCATTCCAGTACTCCGCTGGTGTTTGGGAAGTTTTGTTCGAGCTTTACATCTCAAATACATAACCTTTACCACAATTAAATAAAACGATTTATTGTGGTGGCTCATACATGTGCCCTCTATTTACGCAATACGCATGGTTTCTAAACTTCTCATAACCAGTCTTATTAAATCACGTTTTAACCTAAAAGCGTCCATTGGTTTGAAAATGGATCATGTTTTCCTCTTGCTATTTCTGTGTCTCCCAAAAGAAAATGTAACCATAAAAAATAAAATAAAATAAAAAGGTATATGCTAGCTGTATGTGAGGTGTCAGATGCAGGTTGCAGTGAGCTGATCCCCGTCCCTATAGTTGCTATCCAAACACAAATAAACAGAGAACAACATTGGAGGCGTGGCGGAGGGCGGGCGGAGCGCGCGGAGTGCCCGGAGCCCTAAAAAGTGAAGGACCAGTCCTCTTCAAGCCACTACAGCCCAACTCCGAACCGAGCAGAAACAGAGCAGAGCACGGGACTCCTGCTCCTGGCTTCCCTTGAACTCTATAGCGATCGTAACTTTTTTCCGACCACTTCTTTGCCACTCTGAGCAAAGTCTACGCGTCCCAACAGATCTGGGTCTGCGAGGTATGGCGATGAGACTTACATGGACGAAGTTGGAAAACTTTTGCTGACGTTAAAGTGGAGTTGGTCGCCTCGCTAAAGGCATTGTGGATTACTGAAACACAGCAGAACTAACTGCGGGGTGACCTTTGGCGTCTGTTTATTGGGGGTAAGATTATGTTTCCATGATAGTTGCTCTTTAATAGATTACATTACACTTGTGTTGAAACAGGTAGTGATAGTTCACGGCAATGAGACCCTGAGGAGCCTACTAATTGAAGGTTCAAACGAGTCCATGCTGTCAGAATATACATATTTGACAGTGTAAAGTTACATGTCAAAATACTTAGACTACTGTCAAAGTGAAAATATAGAATAGCATATCCCAGGGATCATCAACTAGATTCAGCCGCGGACCGATTTGTTCTTCAGCGGATGGTCAGGGGCCGGAACATAATTACGAATAATTTGTAGACTGCAAATTGACTGCAATGAGCCCAAACAGATATCATATTTGACTAAAACGTAATCATTTAAAACCTTTCTTACGTTTGTATAAGGTCACATATATATTTATATTACGCGTGGGAATAATTTGGAACAGATTTCCTCAATTTAAATCACTTGGAGCTGATTTGCTGTTAAAAAAAAAAAGTATTTTATGTCCAACAATAAAAAATAAAAAAGTAAATAAATAAATACATTGGTGGGCCAAATAAAATCACAGGACCGCCAGTTGGGGAACCCTGGCCTATAAGACACAACATCTATTGCTTGTCATTAAACTATTACGCAAAGGCTATAGGTTATTGTAAAACTACAAATATCCTTATCAACAGCATGCTGACCGGGAGTTTTGTTGCACCTGCCCATTTCTGACAAATACCCACCTCACCACGACTTTAAGACGAACTGTTTATGCCCTTCATCTCATTCGCGAGTAAAGAGCTGTCCTATGCTTGTGAACATAAAATTGTCTAAGAACAAGGACCAAAGTCTGCTCTTTCCTTTCTCTGTCCACATGTGAACGTATAGCTACCTATAGGTTCACACACAGTAGCCTGTTTTAAGCAACTCAATGATCTGTACGTTAATAACCTAGCATTTACTCACTGACTCTAAACCGTGTTAGAATAAGTCATTCCATTGGCTAAAGTAAAATAACGTGGAAAACAGCTTATATTGGGTAAAATTCGATTATTATGAATGAGTCATACTTTTCAGACGAAGGGTTGCCAGTCCTCGCTGGTTTTTATGCACAGTGGTATGCTACTACAGTAACTTATAGAAAAGTGAAACTCAAGAGGAGCACTATTTACACCTCAAACCACACTGCCTGAACGGTAGCAGTAAATGGGACGCTGTAAAAATATATAAATATTTTAAATTAATGTTCACCCAGTCTAAAGTTTAGCAATTTACGCAAGAAGGTGAACATTTAAATTGTTTGAGACGAGCACTATTTATTTACACCTCAAAACCACACTGTAAACGAAGTATTGTGCATGGAGAGAGTTGCACCGTGAGCTTGTTCGTGGGTTTGGAAAGCATTACTTTACAACTTGGTGTCATACACCACTTGTGCATGTAACCCTCAGTCATATAACAGTCCCATAATATTATCATACAGTTCTCATAACCTCACCCCATAGCACGTATAGCCTATGTACAGGAGTATTAACAAAGGATGTGTCACAAAATAATGTATTTCTCTGACTTTGCAAAGTAATGATTATAGGCTACAACAACATTCTATAATCGGTCTTGCAACAAAAGTTAACGTAGTTAGTACATATAAGCCTTTGCTTTCAGAGATAAACATCGCTCAAGGCCATAAACATTACTCCAATAGCCTAGAAATGTATTTTACGACAAAAAAATGGAGGTAACATTTATTTTAGGAGATAAGCAACCCCTTTATATGTTGTTCTCCATTAATACGCCTAAAAGGAATAATAATAATAAATTATTATCACTTCTGGCAAGATTACAAACTTCAAAATCTGGTGATCTAAGAATACATTTAATTAGGCCTACCTGTTGTACACACGGCATTGGCATACAATGTCAAAATGAAACCAATTAGTTGTTTTAATGTCTCTTGGAAGATTTAATTGGGAGTGACAACAGCACAGTCGAGCGCATCGAAAACAACGTCTCCAACTTTTATTTTTGGATACATAACATATATTTATGTTATTAGAAGGAATAACCATGTGCTCTAGAAAAAAAAATGAACGAAATGTATCTTGTATTTTCACCAGCCAAATATTCAATTTGCAGTACCCACGTCTTCTTATTGCACCTTGTGCACAAAAATATACAACTTGAACACTCAACATGTCTCTAGAAAAAAAATGGTTTATAACCAAATATTAATCAGTTCGCCTTTAGACTGTATGCAAATCGTCAATCTTGAAGTAAATGAGTCAGTTGAAGTGACGAAATAAAACACTGAACGTGAGATAATCCATATCAGCCCTTATTAAGGCCGTTCTCAAGATGGTTCTAAATTAATTAAATATAGGCTATGGTCAAACGGATGGAAAAGCTCTAATGGAAAACTATTTGCTGCATTGTGCAAAATGCATAAACATAATTTGTGTCTACCATGTTCATTAACTCTATTTTTATTTTACTTGTCTAATTGCAGTATTTTCTAAGTCTATATTGTGCCGTGTTGTGGGTTGATGGTGAACTCATATTAATTTGTATTGTTCATGTCTCCAACAGGACCTTCACCGTGGTAGAGTTGTGCCGAGGCCCTAACCGTGAAGCCTTTAGCCGCCGAGATGGGGAGCAAAGCCCTGCCCGCTCCGATCCCTCTCCACCCGTCTCTCCAGCTCACCAACTACTCGTTCCTGCAGGCGGTCAACGCCTTCCCCGCAGCCGTCGACCAGCTCCAGGGACTGTACGGTCTTAGCGCGGTGCAAACCATGCACATGAACCACTGGACACTGGGCTATCCGCACATGCAGGGACTAAGGTCGACTATCACTGAGATGGCTGCGGCTCAGGGCTTAATGGATCCCCGGTTCACCTTCACGGGGCTACCGTTCGCCGCACACCTCTTCCACCCGAAACAGGGCATTACTCACCTTATCCCCGGGCTGCACAAGGACCGACCACCGCGCTTTGACTTTGCCAACCTGGCGATAGCTGCCACCCAGGAGGACCCGCCGAAGCCTGGGGATCTTTCAAAGTTGACAGCGGGGCTCGGGGGCACGATCTCTGAGTTCAACAAACTGTCGCCTGATAGAAAACCCACCCGGGGAAGGCTTCCGTCAAAGACGAAAAAGGAATTTATTTGCAAGTTCTGTGGCAGGCATTTCACAAAGTCGTACAATCTTCTGATCCACGAGAGGACCCACACAGACGAGCGGCCTTATACCTGTGATATCTGCCACAAGGCCTTCCGAAGACAGGACCACCTGAGAGACCACAGGTAAGAAACAAAGCTCTGAATGTATGGGATGATATGGCGTTGGTTTCTCTAAAAGGACAAACGCTTTGATAGTGGTGTGTACAGAATAGCGTCACGTCATATTGTGATCGCGTTTTATTCATATTCATTTGACTTTGTTCACAATTCCAGTATTGTAATGCACTGAAGTCAGACTTTTTTTCATATGTAGGTATTTTTGTAATAACTAAGCTATGGTGCGTGCGCAGTGCAGCGTAGGCCTAGTCCATATTCCAAGAGGGCGCTAAAGCCCCTTCACGCACGAGAATACAGATCAAGTTGCACAACTGACAGGCACTTCTCAGCATGACTCAACGGCTTTGGAAATGCCACAAAGAAGAAATGCCATTATATGAAAGGTGGTCCGTTTTAACTGCGTCTCCTCTGTCTTCTAATTTCCAGATACATCCACTCCAAGGAAAAGCCCTTCAAATGTCAAGAATGTGGGAAAGGATTTTGTCAGTCTCGAACTTTAGCCGTTCATAAAACATTACATATGCAGGTGAGTCTTCCATCCAAACCTATATCATCTGCCATCACAAAGCCATATTTATTAACACATTTGATACCAATCAACATGTATGTGAGTCAGCAAACTATATGAGGCATGAGAGCTCACATATATGTGTACTCATGTTATTACACGCGTCATGTCTTAACGCATGTGTCACTGATCAAATTTGGCATATTTTCTGAAACCTAAAAATATATATATTTTGATTACCTGTATGGATAGCGATTGTGTCTCGACTATATTTGGCATATATGGCAATAACTGAATGATTATGATAAGCAGTTTAAAGAAATATAGGCTAGGCCTACAGACGTTCATTTTGTTAGGGCACAGCTTACTTTCAACACAATGTCAATAACTGACTGAAGATTCATATTATAATACAATACATATATTTCGCTAAATAAACTAAAGGGAATAATCCTTTGCTTGCTTTAAATCTAAACAGGAATCTCCTCACAAATGCCCCACATGCGGAAGAACCTTTAATCAAAGAAGTAACCTGAAAACTCACCTTCTCACCCATACAGACATCAAGCCCTACAGCTGTGACCGCTGCGGAAAGGTGTTTCGGCGCAACTGTGACTTGCGACGGCACAGTTTGACTCACACCCCTCGTCAGGACTACTAGCCTATCTGAGAAGGCTGATGAACAGCTAAACAAACAAACAAACAAACAAAACGGACGTAAACAGAGGAGACAACAACATCGACGAACGTTTTCTTTTTCCATTGAAAGAATATCACAAACTGAACTGTGGACAAGCCATATTACAATGGACTGATTAACAGTACTGCGTCTCCAGTGAAAGTCAAGGAGCCCAGACAGAGACAGACCTTCTACCTGTAAATATCAAGACTTTTGGAGCCCATGTAAATAATGTATTTTTAAAAAATGTTCCTTGAATTGAATTAAAAAGTTGTTTAAAAACAACCCTAATGTTTAAAGTATGTTAAATTGTATTTTAGAAATAAAGCAAGTTAAATATTCCCATTGGCAACATTGTGTTTGTTTTATTCCATCGTTCTTTGCTGCGTAAAAGTAACACGAATTAGTCATGACGTGGTGGAATGAAAGGAGAGTCTAGAACTCCTCCCCACACCACCACCTTATTGTCGTTAACACAAAACATAGTTCATTGTGTTGACAACTTGTTATTTTAAGACGCGTTTTTATTGGAAATAAAGGAGTGGTGATGCAGCTTATAGTGACATCAACTTACTAGAAATAACCTTCCAGAAATAAAACTATTTTGGCCTAAGTAACATGTAGATCTCTTTGAGAATGATTAAGATTATTACTACAGTAGTGGCCTTGTTGTTTTTGTTGGTGTTACTAGTATGCTGTTATTATTAATAGAGTATATTGTAAATCTATTGTGATCCTAGCTATATGACAGCTGACAGTAGCTCATTAGCCGTTCTATTAGCAGCATTAGCAGCAGGGCGACACGTCATATCAGATAGCTTTATCTCCGCCATGGCCTCTGATCGCTACTGATCATTATTATACATTTAAGAAGCTGCAGAGTGGGTCCACAGTGGCAGGAGGCCACGCACAATTACACAGTAGTGTTCCCTACAATTTCCTCAAGCTAAATTAAATACATTTGTTTGGAAAACATGAATTATAATTATAATTATTATTCTTATTATTATTATTAATACAGGTAAAGTATTACAATTGTTATTATTAGGCTATTACTATTATACTAGTATTACTGTTTCGTTTTAGTAGTAGCCTATAGCCTACCCGTATTTAGCTATAGCCTGTAGGCTTATTTTAATCTTGATTTTCTTAATCGTCTGTTTTCTTATTATGCCAGATCAAGGCAATAGTTGAATGTCTTTCCACCAACAGTAAGGAGACAACATCTTTCATCAAGTGTAAACGCAAAAAAATAATTCACATGAACATCGCTGCTATTGCTAAGACGTTTCAACTATTAGAAACGAAATGCGTAAGCTTCCAGAGATTTTGTGATTTTCAAGAAAACATGTTTTTGTTTCCACATCCAAGTGCTCCGGTTAAAACAAGCGTGTGGTTGGGTGTCTCTGCTATGATGTGGGCGAGATAGCGAGCAGAGAGAGAGAGCGAGAGAGAGAGAGAGAGCGAGCAGAGCAGAGCGAGAGCGATGAGAGAGAGCGAGAGAGAGAGCGAGCGAGGAGACGAGATCGCGAGAGCGAGAGAGAGCGTAGAGAGCGCAGAGATGAGCGAAGATCAGAGAGCGCGCGAGAGATGCGGCTGAGATAGCGATGAGATAGCTCTCTCTCTCTCTTCTTCTCTTTCTGCTCTATCTTCTCCTCTCTCTCTCTCTTCTCGCTATGCTCTCTCTCTCTCTCTCTATCTTCTCTCTCTCTCTCTCTCCTCTCCTCTCTCTCTCTCTCTCTCTCTCTCTCTCTCTCAATTCAATTTCAATTTCAATTTAAGGGCTTTATTGGCATGGGAAACGTGTGTTAACATTGCCAAAGCAAGTGAAGTAGATAGTAAACAAAAGTGAAATAAACAATAAATATTAACAGTAAACATTACACTCAGAAGTTTCAAAAGAATAAAGACATTTCAAATGTCATATTATGTATATATACAGTGTTGTAACAATGTGCAAATAGTTAAAGTACAAATGGGAAAATAAATAAACATAAATATGGGTTGTATTTACAATGGTGTTTGTTCTTCACTGGTTGCCCTTTTCTTGTGGCAACAGGTCACAAATCTTGCAGCTGTGATGGCACACTCTCTCTCTCTCTCTGTCTCTCTCTCTCTCTCTCGCTTTCTCTCTCGCGCTCTCTCTCTCGCTCTCTCGCGCTCTCTCTCTCTCATTGTGAAAATATATTCAGCAATGCACATTGTACAAAACCTGACTTACAAAAAAGTACAAATGAAGTCAAAACGAACAGTGGACATAATTATAATCAGGCCTACCTATTCAACGCCGATCGTTGAATAATACGAGATAAGGCCTGACTTTTGACCCAGAAGTTCTGTTGTAACGCCGCCTACCTCCTATTTTCAAATCAAAGTTTATTGGTCGCGTAGGCCTGCACAGATTTGCAGATGTTATCGCAGGTGCAGCGAAATGCAAAACCTAAAAAGCACCGCTTCGATTGGTGCACTGAATTGAGCCACATTCTACTGCAACAGCTAAAGAAGTAGTAATATTTTAGAACAATATAGAAACAATAATGCAACAGCAACAACAATGGTCCCGTCATGAAAATAAACAGAAGCATACTACGGCCTACCTTTACAATTGGGCTGTAGGCCTACTTCTAATAAAAGCATGAATAGCCTAGTAATAATCGTGTGTATAATAATCAGGCATTTCATTGATAGGAAACGCTAACAATAATCGACATTTCAATTATATAAATTGCAATTATGTGAAACTATATATATATATATATATATATATATATATATATATATTTGGATCTAATTTCCTTTAAAAAAATGTATCTGTAACCCTTTTGTTTATCCGTATGATAACCAGAAGTTAAACATGCATCAATAGGAACGAAGAACACGTCATCGTCCACTTAGTTTTTAACTCTAGATTAATGACACAAATGACCTACAGTGCTTTAATCTTAATAATAATATTAACATTACAATATAACAATATTCTTACATTTATTTTTTTATATATTTTTTACAATATTTTAATAATACATATATGTAATAACAATATACACATTTGGGCTAAATAAAATTAGGCCTATAAGAATACACCTGAATAAAAAATACAACAATTAATCATATTTTTATATTTAACACAACTAACAAACATTGCTAAGCCTGACGTCTGTAACACATATCCTAATGTAACCATCCTGGCCTGTTCTTTCAAAAACACACACACACACACTCACGTCATGATCGAAAGCTATTTATGATGACTGTTTGGCAACAAGTGTGCTAAAACAACCCGAGTAAAAACCCTAAACGCTGTATAAGTGAGTTTGATGTGTAATCTGTCTCCACATTAAGCTCCTTCCATGTAATTCCGCCCCGAAGCTTTCACTCTTTGAAAAGGGAAAATAACCTTAGAAAGGTTAAGCTGTAGCCTGAAACGCCATGAGGACCCCGAAGATTTAGGGTGAAACTCGAGGAAGTCGATCTTAAAGGAACAAATATAGAGCTGTCAAATGTCCTGCCGTTGACAGGAGCATTCATAAACGGGACAGCATTTTCACATATTCTCAGACTTCTTTACCAGTTAATTTGCTATTAATTTCTATTGGTGTTATATCCCTTAATGTTTCTAAGAAATGTGATTGTTTTTAGTCAAACACTTCAATCCAGTGGGCATAGCCTGAATTTATTTGCAGTGACAAAGAGTTTCTAGAAATGTCTAATATTATGATTGGACATCAAAGGAGCAGTTACAATTGACTATTGGCTGGAACAAAATCCTCTCAAAGGAGCAGTTACATTGACTATTGGCTGGAACAAAATCCTCTCTTTAAATAATTTCAGTGCAAGGACACATGTTAGCACTAAACCCATGCCAAGTCGGTGCGCTCACCATTGAGGCTAAGAATGGGAAGTCACATTTCTAACTGAAGAGTCAATCGCTATGTTAGGGCCAGGGCTAGGGCCAGGGTGAAGGCTGTGTCCTCACTAGCCTTATCTCACTGAGAGCGAGGATAACAGCTAAGTGCTCAATAGCCTCACTTACCCCTGACTCCATATATCAACAGGATCTGGCGTTGGACAACCCTAGCTGACACCAGGCTTTTATTATGCACCAGGCTTTTATTATGCACCAGGCTTTTATTATGGTAATGTAACAAGATATACATACCAGAGACCTTTATTGTGGAATAAATAACAAACTAGACAGAACTATATTTGTCATAGATTTTGTTACATAAAAGGACATTCATTAAAGAGGCAATCAGCAGTAGAAACAATAACAAAGCAGCCTCCCCGCCCCTGGTTCGGTAAACAGCTGAGGGATAGGGCTGGAGAAATGTAATCACTCTAAAATTCATAGACAGAGCTATGGATGCAAGGATTGACCATCCATGATATCAAAATGATAGTTTTAACCATGTTTTGAGGCTATATAGTTTGTGTACATTTTCTTTGTTTACAAACATTGGATTAAAACAAGTTTACAGCGCCGTCAGAAAGTATTCACACCCCTTGACCTTTTCAACATGTTGTTGTGTTACAGCCTGAATTTGAAATGGATAAAATTAATATTTTTTGTCAATGGCCTACACACAATACCCCATAATGTCAAAGTGGAATTATGCTTGTCTTGAGTCAATAAGTATTCAACCCCTTTGTTATGGCAAGCCTAAATAAGTTCAGGAGTAAAAATGTGCTTAACAAGTCACATACTAAGTTGCATGGACTCACTCTGTGTGCAATACTAGTGTTTAACATGATTTTTTAATGACTACCTCATCAATGTATCCCACACATACAATTATCTGTAAGGTCCTGTTGGTAGATGGGTAAAAAAAAAAGCAGACGTTGAATATCCCTTTGAGCATGGTAAAGTTCTTAATTACACTTTGGATGGTGTATCAATACACCCAGTCACTACAAAGATACAGGCGTCCTTCTTAACTCAGTTGC
This sequence comes from Coregonus sp. 'balchen', assembly GCA_902810595.1. Taxonomy (NCBI): domain Eukaryota; kingdom Metazoa; phylum Chordata; class Actinopteri; order Salmoniformes; family Salmonidae; genus Coregonus; species Coregonus sp. 'balchen'. The sequence continues at coordinate 49,761,496 of LR778269.1, forward strand.
CGGAGAGGAAGGAAACCCCTCAGGGACTTCACCATGAGGTCAATGGTGACTTAAAAACATTTACAGAGTTTAATGGCTGTGATAGGAGAAAACTGAGGATGGATCAACAACATTGTAGTTACTCCACATTACTAACCCAATTGACAGAGTGAAAAGAAGGAAGCCTGTACAGAATACAAATATTCCAAAACATGCATCCTGTTTGCAATAAGGCACTAAAGTAATACTGCAAAAAATGTGGCAAAGCAATTAACTTTTTGTCCTGAATACAAAGTGTTACCTTTGGGGCAAATCCAATACAACACATTACTGAGTACCACTCTCCATATTTTCTAGCATAGTGGTGGCTGCATCATGTTATGGGTATGCTTGTAATCGTTAACGACTGGGGAGTTTTTCAGGATAAAAATTAACTAAGTGGATTTAAGCACAGGCAAAATCCTAGAGGAAAACCTGGTTCAGTCTGCTTTTCACCAGACACTGGGAGATTAATTCACCTTTCAGCAGCACAATAACCTAAAACACCAGGCCAAATTTACACTGGAGTTGATTACCAAGAAGACAGTGAATGTTCCTGAGTGGCCGAGTTACAGTTTTGACAAATCTGCTTGAAAATCTATGGCCAGACTTGAAAATGGTTGTCTAGCAATAATCAATACCAATTTGACAGAGCTTGAAGAATTTTGAAAATAATAATGGGCAAATATTGTACAATCTAGGTGTGCAATGCTCTTATAGAGTTACCCAGAAAGACTAACAGCTGTAATCACTGCCAATGGTGATTCTAACATGTATTGACTCAGGGGTGTGAATTCTTATGTAAATTAGATATTTCTGTATTTCATTTTCAATACATTTGCAAAAATTTCTAAAAACATGTTTTCACGTTGTCATTATTGGGTATTGTGTGTAGATGGCTGAGAATAAAAATCTATTGAATTCAGGCTATAACACAACAAAATGTGGAATAAGTCAAGGGGTATGAATACTTTCTGAAGGCACTGTATATTTTGGGTTCTGATGGGGTATGACAGTTGAACCAAGCTCATGAGGCATTTATAAGTTATATTCTTCAAGAATCAATGGGTACATATCATTAATTTAAAAGTCCAAAAATTGATGTAGCAACTGCTGATTGTCCCTTTAAACTTATTAGGCTATATATTTGTCATACATTTCATGATACATTAAAAGGACATGAGAGGAATAAGTTGTGTGTGATTTGTAAAACTACACCTGGAAATAGGGGAGAAGTTTTAATATGAAATGGAATCACATCAGAATGAAACAACATGCTCAAGCAGTAATCAAGTGGTTTAAATCAGATTGTGGCACATATTTGAAATCTCCCGAGGAAATGAACATAACAGTAACACAATAATAAATGCATTGACGTATGATTTCAGTGTTCTATTATTTTTCATTGTATTGTATTGAAATCAGACATTACAGAACTGCTGGGAGAAGTAATCAAAATCTCGACAATGACTAGCAGTTGACACCTGAAGACTTCTGCAGACTAGAATCTAAAGACTAAGCATTCGTTTGAATATTTCAGCATGATGAATAACACATTTAGCTTCTATTGTTTATTCCTATTCCGAGTACTCTGGTGCAACATTTGAGACATTTTTATTATAGCCATACATTTCCTACTATTAATCTATTTGATTTTAATTACTGCATCATGCTAGAATTATAATCAAACCATTCATGACCTAAATTTAAGAAGCTGACTAGCTACTAGTATGCAGATCATGTATCCTCAAACCCTAAAATGCAATCGTTTGTGTTTCCATTGCGCTTGATAAGTTTACACCATTTTTGCTTTGAACACATTTTACTATATTTTATGAATGAGAGGAGGCTAGGAAAGGGAACCGCTTAAATGTATTGGTTCGGTCCCATCACGGGGGCGGATACCTAACTAGGAAATGACGACACGACAGTTAGCACCCGGAAGTTCTGTGTTAGTTGATGATGACGTTTGCCTGAGACAGATGTGCCTTGCTTCAGCTAACGGAATGAATTAACTAGTGTGGTACCGAAGAGATTCATTGAAACTGCAGCAAACAAAGTAAGGAAAAATAATTGAGTCGAAGTAAATAGACAGCAGTCGTATAAGCTTCGTTTACTTGGCTACTGAATGACTAGACATCTAGCTAGGCTAATGTTAGCAAGCAGGCTAGGACTGGAGCTAGTCCACTGTCATTTGGCTAGCACACTTTTCCAGAATGCGATATCTCCATATGCAAACATGTTCTTGGTTTTCCACTTTCTACCTGCTACTACACCCCTTTTGATAGTCCAATAACTAATCAGCTAGCGAACTAACTCTAGCCAGCCCTATGAACTGCTGCTAACTAGGTAGATCACTAACGGTACGAGCCAGGCCCACAAGTTTGTTGAAACTTGCATGCACATTTTTCTAGCTATCTGGGTTGCATTGTATGTTCTTAAAAGGCGCTTCATGGTCAATCCGCTATCTGCATTGGCCGTGCAGCATTAACGGTGATATGGCCTCTGCTGAAGTCAGGGCATTAATACTTCTTGCCCTTCGCGGAGCAGTTGTCAAGGAAGTGAGTTTGTGTTTATACAGGACATCCCTCCCTCACCGACCGTTAACCAATCATGTCAATGCGGAGCTATACGGAGCCGTCCTCATTGGTACAAGGCGCATGGCGGTCAATTTGGCCTCTGCATGCATCCGGAAGCTTCACAATTGGCCTCTGCGCCTCCGACCACATTTCAAATCAAGCATTAATTGTCTTTAATCCAAATGAAAGCGTCGGTACACATCAGGTACACCCATAGAGATGTATAGAGCAGTCATCGTTATATATGTGGCGCTGTAGCGTCAGTAACAGCATAGGTAGCGCCATTGAGACTACAACTCATAGGAATCCCCACCCAGTTGACCATTTTGACTACTTTAAAATGGCGGAAGCATGGTGGAAGACCTTAATGGTGCTGCCCATGCTTAAACGGCTTTAAGGCCACTAGAGGCCTCTATCATTCTCTATGGCTACACTAACATATTCTGAGATAATGCAAGGACCGTTAGCTTATCTACCTAGCTAGCTAGCTAGCTGCCAGGCTGTGGTGAGCTGCCACAGTTCAAATCTAATTGTATTGGTCACATGCTTCGTAAACAACAGGTGTAAACTAACAGCGAAATGCTTACTTACGGGTCCCTTTTCCAACAATGCAGAGTTAAAGATAAAAAAATATCAAATAAAAATAGTGACACAAGGAATAAATACTCAGTGAATAACGAATAACAACTTAGATAAGCTCTAGTCTCACTACGTAGCAATGCAAGCTAGCAAATGATCCTCACTCAGTCACACAGATCGTATACATGAAAAAGGCAAAACAATATGATGTTGTGTTAGGTGGTTAGCTATATAGCTAGCTATGTAACTTCATGTTGTCAGACAAAGGAGAATCTATAACACACATCATCTCATGAGGGGTTCTACCAGTTCACTGCAGTCCTGCATCTCTAGCCATGGCAGTTCGTTTGACTGGAGGGCTTTGAGGGGCTGTAGGCATGGCCAGCTAAGTATATCCCTCGGTTACCAGATATGGTATTTGGCCAGCTCAACTTGCTTTAATCAACCTTTTAACTATGTATGGTGACTTGGAATGACTCCCCTCCAAAAAATGAGCTGACTTTCTTCCCTATTGTGTTGTGGTCCAGGACAGGCAGGATGTTGGAGTCCTATGTCACGCCCCTGTTGATGAGCTATGTGAACAAATACATCAAGAACCTGAAGCCCTCTGACCTGCAGCTGTCACTATGGGGAGGAGACGTAGTACTGAGCAAGCTGGAGCTGAAGTTGGATGTCCTGGAGCAGGTATGGAATAACCTGGAATGAAACTGGAATAAAGCTTATTAACACTGTAATAACATGTAATAACACTGTAATAACACTTTAATGTCCAGGAATAACACGTAGTAATGCTATTGACTTTGTATCTGCTCTTTTGCTGAGGTAACGTTATGAATACAGGCCAGGTCACTTTCAATCTGAGTCTGTTCTTTTGCTGAGGTAACTTTATGAATGCCACTCTCTCAATCTGACACGTAGAAATGTGAAATTTAGAAAAACAGATTAGGATAGGAACCATCATGATGACTCCAAATTGATAGCCCCGTGTAGATCAGTTGGTAGAGCATGGCGCTTGCAACGCCAGGGTTGTGGGTTCGTTTCCCACGGGGGGCCAGTATGAAATGTATGCACTCACTAACTGTAAGTCGCTCTGGATAAGAGCGTCTGCTAAATGACTAAAATGTTTTTAAAAAATGTAAATAATTGTAACTTTTCCCACAAGAGGTCACTTGTTCCATTAGACCATGGCTAGACTGAACAGACAGACTGCCACCTGTCTGTCTGTCCCTGCTCAATAGTGACACCCAGGGACACGGACTGGGATCCCACCAGTGCTGATGTCAAACATAGCCTAGTCTGTGTCCAGTGCTTGATGATGGGGAGAGAGCAGTAGCTTCATGTGAATTTTAGTGATTACTTTAGATGCAGATTTGAAACATTCTCTGTTCTACTCAATTCAATGGCTTTGATTGCTGTGTGTTCTTGTTCAGATATTGAGACCTTTACCAGAATGAAATCAGGGCCTGAAGGCCTAAACAACAGATATTGATGTCTTTACCTGAATGAAATCAGGGCCTGAAGGCCTAAACAACAGATATTGAGATCTTTACCAGAATGAAATCAGGGCCTGAAGGCCTAAACAACAGATATTGATATCTTTACCAGAATGAAATCAGGGTCTGAAGGCCTAAACAACAGATATTGAGATCTTTACCAGAATGAAATCAGGGCCTGAAGGCCTAAACAACAGATATTGAGATCTTTACCCGAATGAAATCAGGGTCTGAAGGCCTAAACAACAGATATTGAGATCTTTACCAGAATTAAATCAGGGTCTGAAGGCCTAAACAACAGATATTGAGATCTTTACCCGAATGAAATCAGGGTCTGAAGGCCTAAACAACAGATATTGAGATCTTTACCAGAATGAAGTCAGGGCCTAAAGATGGTCCCCAATCCAATTGATATACAGAAGTTTTCTTGTTGACTTGTTCTTGTTCAGATGTTAGTTATATCTACTTGGATATTTTACTTTGTTATTTTGACACAGAGTCCTAGTTTTATCTGTCGTATCAATCTGCAAGACTAGTGTTGACTGTTTCCCTTCTCCAGCACACCAAAACACTAGACCATCTTGCGTCCCAAATGGCACCCTTTCCCCTATATAGTGCACTACTTTTGACTAGAGCCCTGGACAAAGTAGTGCACTACGTAGTGAATAGGGTGCCATTTGAGACTCAACCCCATAACGAACAAAGAGCCTTATTATTGGAAGCAGCTTGTACTTGTAGACAACTGACAGTGGGGACTGGGAATGTAATGGATTACCATCTGGATGTTTAACGCTATGTTCAAATCTAGGCCCTTTTCCTCCTCTTTTGTCGTCTTTTTTTTTTTTGTATTGAATTTGGGCAGTTTTATAATGTACAGAGAAGTGATTAGGAATCCTCCTCTCAGCCAGTGGAGTGGTGGGACTGGATCCTATACAGACAGACGTGCTGTAGCCTAAATCCATGACAGCTTCTCCTCAGAAGGGAATGGAAGGAGCATGGAAGGCTCAGTGTGTCTGTGTCGTCTGGTAGTTTCATACCACCTATTCTCACCATAGAGCACTAGAGCAGACGTCTCAGTGGTTGAAGATGCGTAACAACACTGTTCAGCCTGTGAATATATCTCCCTGATTCTCCTTGTGAAAACAGTATATACAGTGCATTCGGAAAGTATTCAGACCCCTTGACTTTTTCTACATTTTGTTACGTTACAGCCTTATTCTAAAATGTTCTCATCAATCTACACCCCATAATGTCAAAAGCGAAAACATGTTTTTAGAAATACCTTATTTACATAAGTATTCAGACCCTTTGCTATGAGACTCGAAATTGAGCTCAGGTGCATCCTGCTTCCATTGATCATCCTTGAGCTGTTTCTACAACTTGATTGGAGTCCCATCTGTGGTAAATTTAATTGATTGGACATGATTTGGTAAAGGCACACACTTGTCTATATATAAGGTCACACAGTTGACAGTGCATGTCCCTATGGTGAAGCATGGTGGTGGCAGCATCATCCTGTGGGAATGTTTTTCAGTGGCAGGGACTGGGAGACTAGTCAGGATCGAGGGAAAGATGAACGGAGCAAAGTATAGAGAGATCCTTGCTGAAAACCTGCTCCAGAGCGCTCAGGACCTCAGACTGGGGCGAAGGTTCACCTTCCAACAGGACAACGACCCTAAGCACACAGCCAAGACAACGCAGGAGTGGCTTCGGTACAAGTCTCAGAATGTCCTTGAGTGGCCCAGCCAGAGCCCGGACTTGAACCCGATCGAACATCTCTGGAGAGACCTGAAAATAACTGTGCAGCAACGCTCCCCATCCAACCTGACAGAGCTTCAGAGGATAAGCAGAGAAGACCCAAGAAGACTCGAAGGCTGTAATCACTGCCAAAGGTGCTTCAACAAAGTACTGAGTAAAGGGTCTGAATACCTATGTAAATGTTTTTTATTTTTAATAAATTAGCAAAAAATTCTAAATCTGTTTTTGCTTTGTCATTATGGGGTATTGTGTGTAGATTGATGAGGGGAGAAAAACTATTTAATCCATTTTAGAATAAGGCTGTAATGTAACAAAATGTTGAAAATGTCAAGGAGTCTGAATACTTTCCGAATGCACTGTGTGTGTGTGTGTGTATATATATATATATATATATATACATACACACACACACACAGTGGGGAGAACAAGTATTTGATACACTGCCGATTTTGCAGGTTTTCCTACTTACAAAGCATGTAGAGGTCTGTAATTTTTTATCATAGGTACACTTCAACTGTGAGAGACGGAATCTAAAACAAAAATCCAGAAAATCACATTGTATGATTTTTAAGTAATTAATTTGCATTTTATTGCATGACATAAGTATTTGATCACCTACCAACCAGTAAGAATTCCGGCTCTCACAGACCTGTTAGTTTTTCTTTAAGAAGCCCTCCTGTTCTCCACTCATTACCTGTATTAACTGCACCTGTTTGAACTCGTTACCTGTATAAAAGACACCTGTCCACACACTCAATCAAACAGACTCCAACCTCTCCACAATGGCCAAGACCAGAGAGCTATGTAAGGACATCAGGGATAAAATTGTAGACCTGCACAAGGCTGGGATGGGCTACAGGACATTAGACAAGCAGCTTGGTGAGAAGGCAACAACTGTTGGCGCAATTATTAGAAAATGGAAGAAGTTCAAGATGACGGTCAATCACCCTCAGTCTGGGGCTCCATGCAAGATCTCACCTCGTGGGGCATCAATGATCATGAGGAAGGTGAGGGATCAGCCCAGAACTACACGGCAGGACCTGGTCAATGACCTGAAGAGAGCTGGGACCACAGTCTCAAAGAAAACCATTAGTAACACACTACGCCGTCATGGATTAAAATCCTGCAGCGCACGCAAGGTCCCCCTGCTCAAGCCAGAGCATGTCCAGGCCCGTCTGAAGTTTGCCAATGACCATCTGGATGATCCAGAGGAGGAAGTGGCGCAGTGGTCTCCCGAGTGGCGCAGTGGTCTAAGGCACTGCATCGCAGTGCTAGCTGTGCCACTAGAGATCCTGGTTCGAATCCAGGCTCTGTCGTAGCCGGCCGCGACCGGGAGACCCATGGGGCGGCGCACAATTGGCCCAGCGTCGTCCAGGGTAGGGGAGGGATTGGCCGGCAGGGGATGTAGCTCAGTTGGTAGAGCATGGCGTTTGCAACGCCAGGGTTGTGGGTTCGATAAAATAATGTATGTGCTAACTGTAAGTCGCTCTGGATAAGAGCGTCTGCTAAATGACTAAAATGTAAATGTAAATGTAAATGAATGGGAGAAGGTCATGTGGTCTGATGAGACAAAAATAGAGCTTTTTGGTCTAAACTCCACTCGCCGTGTTTGGAGGAAGAAGAAGGATGAGTACAACCCCAAGAACACCATCCCAACCGTGAAGCATGGAGGTGGAAACATCATTCTTTGGGGATGCTTTTCTGCAAAGGGGACAGGACGACTGCACCGTATTGAGGGGAGGATGGATGGGGCCATGTATCGCAAGATCTTGGCCAACAACCTCCTTCCCTCAGTAAGAGCATTGAAGATGGGTCGTGGCTGGGTCTTCCAGCATGACAACGACCCGAAACACACAGCCAGGGCAACTAAGGAGTGGCTCCGTAAGAAGCATCTCAAGGTCCTGGAGTGGCCTAGCCAGTCTCCAGACCTGAACCCAATAGAAAATCTTTGGAGGGAGCTGAAAGTCCGTATTGCCCAGCGACAGCCCCGAAACCTGAAGGATCTGGAGAAGGTCTGTATGGAGGAGTGGGCCAAAATCCCTGCTGCAGTGTGTGCAAACCTGGTCAAGACCTACAGGAAACGAATGATCTCTGTAATTGCAAACAAAGGTTTCTGTACCAAATATTAAGTTCTGCTTTTCTGATGTATCAAATACTTACGTCATGCAATAAAATGCAAATTAATTACTTAAAAATCATACAATGTGATTTTCTGGATTTTTGTTTTAGATTCTGTCTCTCACAGTTGAAGTGTACCTATGATAAAAATTACAGACCTCTACATGCTTTGTAAGTAGGAAAACCTGCAAAATCAGCAGTGTATCAAATACTTGTTCTCCCCACTGTATATATATATACAGTGCTATGAAAAAGTATTTGCCCCCTTTCTAATTTTCTCTACTTTTGCATATGTGTGATACTGAATGTTATCAGATCTTCAACCAAAACCTAATATTAGATAAAGGGAACATAAGTGAATAAATAACACAACAATTACATATTTATTTCATAAACAAAGTTATGCAACACCCAATTCCCCTGTGTGAAAAAGTAATTACCCCCTTACACTCAATAACTGGTTGTGCCACCTTTAGCTGCAATAACTCCAACCAAATGCTACCTGTAGTTGTTGATCAGTCTCTCACGTCGCTGTGGAGGAATTTTGGCCCACTCTTCCATGCAGAACTGTTTTAACTCAGTGACGTGTGGGTTTTCAAGAATGAACTTCTCGTTTCAAGTCCTGCCACAACATCTCAATTGGGATTAGGTCTGGACTTTCACTAGGCCACTCCAAAACTTCCAATTTGTTGCTTTTTAGCAATTTTCATGTAGACTTGATTGTGTGTTTTGGATCATTGTCTTGCTGCATGACCCAGCTGCGCTTCAGCTTCAGCTCACAGACGGATGGTCTGACATTCTCCTGTAGAATTCTCTGATACAGAGCAGAATTCATGGTTCCTTCTATTAAGGCAAGTCGTCCAGGTCCTGAGGCAGCAAATCATCCCCAAACCATCACACCACCACCACCACCATGCTTGACCTTTGGTATGATGTTCTTACTGTGGAATGCAGTGTTTTGGTTTTCGCCAGGCATAATGGGACCCATCTCGTCCAAAAAGTTGACTCAAGTTTGCCAAAAAGCACCTGGATGATCATCAAGACTCTTGGAAGAACGTTCTATGGACAGATGATTCAAAAGTATAACTTTTTGGACGACATGGTTCCAGTAATGCCTGGCGAAAACCAAAGTCTGCATTACACAGTAAGAACATCATACCAAAGGTCAAGCATGGTGGTGGTGGTGGTGTGATGGTTTGGGGATGATTTGCTGCCTCAGGACCTGGATGACTTGCCTTAATAGAAGGAACCATGAATTCTGCTCTGTATCAGAGAATTCTACAGGAGACTGTCAGACCATCTGTCTGTGAGCTGAATCTGAACCGCAGCTGGGTCATGCAGCAAGACAATAATCCAAAACACACAATCAAGTCTACATGAAAATAGCTAAAAAGCAACACAATTGGAAGTTTTGGAATGGCCTAGTCAAAGTCCAGACCTAATCCAAATTGAGATGTTGTGGCAGGATTTGAAATGAGCAGTTCATGCTTGAAAACCCACACGTCACGGAGTTAAAGCAGTTCTGCATGGAAGAGTGGGCCAAAATTCCTCCACAGCGACGTGAGAGACTGATCAACAACTACAGGAAGCATTTGATTGGAGTCATTGCAGCTAAAGGTGGCACAACCAGTTATTGTGTGTAAGGGGGCAATTACTTTTTCACACAGGGGAATTGGGTGTTGCATAACTTTGTTTATGAAATAAATATGTAATTGTTGTGTTATTTGTTCACTTATGTTCCCTTTATCTAATATTAGGTTTTGGTTGAAGATCTGATAACATTCAGTATCACAAATATGCAAAAGTAGAGAAAATTAGAAAGGGGGCAAATACTTTTTCATAGCACTGTATGATTTGTTCATTGGACGCTCCAGTTCTACCCTCCTCTAATAATGTAGGATATTACATGGCTTGAATGATCTTAGTATGTAGAGCTCAGTGGAGTGGAGGTTTCACCTATAAATATATTGAAGTAGAGCTCATGGAGGGAGGGGTGCCCCTAAATATACTGTTTTTGTAGAGCGATCTCAGTGGATGAGGGGTTTCCCCTATATTACGTGGTGTGAGCTCAGGGCAGTGGAGGCGTTCCCTATAAGATACTATAGTTGTAGACTGAGCTCTGAGGTTTCCATAGATACTTTAGTGTTGTAGAGCTCAGTGGAGTGGAGGGGTTTCCCCTATAAGATACTATTGTGTTGTAGAGCTCAGTGGAGTGGGGGTTTCTATACAATACTATGTGTTGTAGAGGACTAGTGAGTGGAGGGGTTCTATACATATACTGTGTTGTAGAGCTCAGGGAGAGGGGTTTCCTATATCAGATACTTAGTGTTGTAGAGCTGAGTGGGAGGGGTTCCCTATATAGATACTATAGTGTTGTAGAGCTCAGTGGAGGGGTTCTATATCAGAAACTATAGTGTTGTAGAGCTCAGTGGAGGGGTTCTATATCAGATACTATAGTGTTGTAGAGCTGAGCTCAGTGGAGGGGTTCTATATCAGATACTATAGTGTTGTAGAGCTCAGTGGAGGGGTTCTATATCAGATACTGTAGTGTTGTAGAGCTGAGTGGAGGGGTTCTATATCAGATACTATAGTGTTGTAGAGCTCAGTGGAGGGGTTCTATATCAGAAACTATAGTGTTGTAGAGCTCAGTGGAGGGGTTCTATATCAGATACTATAGTGTTGTAGAGCTCAGTGGTGGGGTTCTATATCAGATACTATAGTGTTGTAGAGCTGAGCTCAGTGGAGGGGTTCTATATCAGATACTGTAGTGTTGTAGAGCTCAGTGGAGGGGTTCTATATCAGATACTATAGTGTTGTAGAGCTGAGTGGAGGGGTTCTATATCAGATACTATAGTGTTGTAGAGCTCAGTGGAGGGGTTATATATCAGATACTGTAGTGTTGTAGAGCTCAGTGGAGGGGTTCTATATCAGATACTGTAGTGTTGTAGAGCTCAGTGGAGGGGTTCTATATCAGATACTATAGTGTTGTAGAGCTCAGTGGAGGGGTTCCATATCAGATACTATAGTGTTGTAGAGCTGAGCTCAGTGGAGGGGTTCTATATCAGATAATATAGTGTTGTAGAGCTCAGTGGAGGGGTTCTATATCAGATACTGTAGTGTTGTAGAGCTCAGTGGAGGGGTTCTATATCAGATACTATAGTGTTGTAGAGCTGAGTGGAGGGGTTCTATATCAGATACTATAGTGTTGTAGAGCTGAGCTCAGTGGAGGGGTTCTATATCAGATACTGTAGTGTTGTAGAGCTCAGTGGAGGGGTTCTATATCAGATACTATAGTGTTGTAGAGCTCAGTGGAGGGGTTCTATATCAGATACTATAGTGTTGTAGAGCTCAGTGGAGGGGTTCTATATCAGATACTGTAGTGTTGTAGAGCTCAGTGGAGGGGTTCTATATCAGATACTGTAGTGTTGTAGAGCTCAGTGGAGGGGTTCTATATCAGATACTGTAGTGTTGTAGAGCTGAGCTCAGTGGAGGGGTTCTACAGTTGAAGTCGGAAGTTTACATACACTTAGGTTAGAGTCATTAAAACTCGTTTTTCAACCACTCCACAAATGTCTTGTTATCAAACTATAGTTTTGGGAAGTCGGTTAGGACATCTACTTTGTGCATGACACAAGTAATTTTTCCAACAATTGTTTACAGACAGATTATTTCACTTATAATTCACTGTATCACAATTCCAGTGGGTCAGAAGTTTACATACACTAAGCTGACTGTGCCTTTAAACAGCTTGGAATATTCCAGAAAATTATGTAATGGTTTTAGATGCTTCTGATAGGCTAATTGACATCATTTGAGTCAATTGGAGGTTTACCATACTTCCAAAGTTTGTGGCAAAATGGCTTAAGGACAACAAAGTCAAGGTATTTGAGTGGCCATCACAAAGCCCTGACCTTAAGCCTATAGAAAATGTGTGGGCAGAACTGAAAAAGCGTGTGCGAGCAAGGAGGCCTACAAACCTGACTCAGTTACACCAGCTCTGTCAAGAGGAATGGGCCAAAATTCACCCAACTTATTGTGGGAAGCTTGTGGAAGGCTACCCAAAAACGTTTGACCCAAGTTAAACAATTTAAAGGCAATGCTACCAAATACTAATTGAGTGTATGTAAACTTCTGACCCACTGGGAATGTGATGAAAGAAATAAAAGCTGAAAAAATAATTCTCTCTACTATTATTCTGACATTTCACATTCTTAAAATAAAGTGGTGATCCTAACTGACCTAAGACAGGGAATTCTTACTAGGATTAAATGTCAGGAATTGTGAAAAATTGAGTTGAAATGTATTTGGCTAAGGTGTATGTAACTTCCGACTTCAAATGTATACACACTACCGTTCAAAAGTTTGGGGTCACTTATAAATGTCCTTGTTTTCCATGAAAACATACTTGAAATGAGTTTGAATAGGAAATACAGCAAAATGCATAGGAAATGTAGTCATTGACAATTTTAATTGAAATAATAATTGTGTCCTTCAAACTTTGCTTTCGTCAAAGAATCCTCCATTTGCAGCAATTACAGCCTTGCAGACCTTTGGTGTTGTAGTTGTCAATTTGTTGAGGTAATCTGAAGAGATTTCACCCCATGCTTCCTGAAGCACCTCCCACAAGTTGGATTGGCTTGATGGGCACTTCTTACGTACCATACGGTCAAGCTGCTCCCACAACAGCTCAATAGGGTTGAGATCCGGTGACTGTGCTGGCCCCTCCATTATAGACAGAATTCCAGCTGACTGCTTCTTCCCTAAATAGTTCTTGCATAGTTTGGGGCTGTGCTTTGGGTCATTGTCCTGTTGTAGGAGGAAATTGGTTCCAATCAAGCGCCGTCCACAGGGTATGGCATGGCGTTGCAAAATGGAGTGATAGCCTCCTTCTTCAAGATCCCTTTTACCCTGTACAAATCTCCCACTTTACCACCACCAAAGCATCCCCAGACCATCACATTGCCGCCACCATGCTTGACAGATGGCATCAAGCCTGTTATCGAACCCGCAATTGCTGATGCTCCAGATACTCAACTAGTCTCAAGAAGGCCAGTTTTATTGCTTCTTTAATCAGCAGTACAGTTTTCAGCTGTGCCAACATAATTGCAAAAGGGTTTTCTAATGTCCAAGTAGCCTTTTTAAAATGATAAACTTGGATTAGCAAACACAACGTGCCATTGGAACACAGGACTGATGGTTGCTGATAATGGGCCTCTGTACGCCTATGTAGATATTCCATTACAATTCAGCCGTTTCCAGCTACGATAGCCATTTACAACATTAACAATATCTACACTTTCTGATCAATTTGATGTTATTTTAATGGACAAAAAAATGCATTTCTAAGTGACCCCAAACGTTTGAACGACAGTGTACATACACACATGATGCTTTGGAACTGGTTCAGGTTGTTAAAAAAAAAACAGAGGCATAAAGAACCATTTGTAAACTTCCACTATAGTTTAGCTTCATTCTCATGTTTAGGTTTGATTATTTAATGACTAAACATACTTTATACTGCAGAGATCGTACCCTCATGTCTTGTTAGTTGTCCACAGATCATATACTGCAGAGATCGTACCCTCATGTCTTGTCAGTTGTCCACAGATCATATACTGCAGAGATCGTACCCTCATGTCTTGTCAGTTGTCCACAGATCATATACTGCAGAGATCGTACCCTCATGTCTTGTTAGTTGTCCACAGATCATATACTGCAGAGATCGTACCCTCATGTCTTGTCAGTTGTCCACAGATCATATACTGCAGAGATCGTACCCTCATGTCTTGTCAGTTGTCCACAGATCATATACTGCAGAGATCGTACCCTCATGTCTTGTCAGTTGTCCAAAGATCATATACTGCAGAGATCTTACCCTCATGTCTTGAACCCACATCCCTAGCATTGCCAGCCCACAGACTCCAACCCACTGAGCCATTGCAATCACTTATTTGTATTCCTGTTTCTAGGAGCTGAAGCTACCCTTTACCTTCCTGAGTGGTCACATCCATGAGCTGCGTATCCACGTGCCCTGGACCAAACTGGGCTCAGAGGCGGTGGTCATCACCATCAACACTATGGAGTGTATCCTCAAACTGAAAGATGGAGCACAGGTTAGTGCTGCTGCTTTAGATTTATACTGTAGCCTGCTCCTGATAAGTGCACTACTCCAATGTAGTGCACACTGTCATGGCATTCCAAAGCTGGTGCGTTTCTGAGTCTTGGGAGTTACTGTGTCACTGAAATGAGTTCACCTCTTCCTCAACATCTTAAGAGAGGTTTTTACATAACAAGTTATAATCTCTGTCATAAAACGTTCCACAGGAATAGACTTGGTTTAAAACATATTGTTGGTTTCATCCATTCTATCTTTCTTTCTAGACTCCTCTACCCAGAACCCCCTCTGTCCCCTCAGCAGTCCAACAGCCCATGACTCAGTTCACCTCTTTCTAGACTCCTCTACCCAGAACCCCCTCTGTCCCCTCAGCAGTCCAACAGCCCATGACTCAGTTCACCTCTTTCTAGACTCCTCTACCCAGAACCCCCTCTGTCCCCTCAGCAGTCCAACAGCCCATGACTCAGTTCACCTCTTTCTAGACTCCTCTACCCAGAACCCCCTCTGTCCCCTCAGCAGTCCAACAGCCCATGACTCAGTTCACCTCTTTCTAGACTCCTCTACCCAGAACCCCCTCTGTCCCCTCAGCAGTCCAACAGCCCATGACTCAGTTCACCTCTTTCTAGACTCCTCTACCCAGAACCCCCTCTGTCCCCTCAGCAGTCCAACAGCCCATGACTCAGTTCACCTCTTTCTAGACTCCTCTACCCAGAACCCCCTCTGTCCCCTCAGCAGTCCAACAGCCCATGGCTCAGTTCACCTCTTTCTAGACTCCTCTACCCAGAACCCCCTCTGTCCCCTCAGCAGTCCAACAGCCCATGACTCAGTTCACCTCTTTCTAGACTCCTCTACCCAGAACCCCCTCTGTCCTCTCAGCAGTCCAACAGCCCATGACTCAGTTCACCTCTTTCTAGACTCCTCTACCCAGAACCCCCTCTGTCCCCTCAGCAGTCCAACAGCCCATGGCTCAGTTCACCACTTTCTTCAAGTTGGCTTAGGGTCTCAGGCAGGGGTGCTCATTTGGACTAATTTGACACGTCGTTTCTAGTCTTGCCGCTCAAATTCAAAGGTCTGCGTCTCCAGTTCAAAGGTTTGCATGTCTAATGAGCGGCCGTAGAGCCGATTAACCAAGGTGCCTCAGAGCAGCAGACTAAAGCTGACTGGAATCACAGCCTGCTTGACTGGAGCAGAGAGACTGTTGCTGTGGCTGAAATGCACCCTGTTGCATTTATAGAACGCTAGTTATGTGGGCTCTGGTCAAAAGTAGTGCTCTAGGGTGTTATTCACCCTGCTGGAAGGAAACATTCTGCAAATGCTCTTTTAATTCCTCTGGAAATGTGTCTGGGTTTATTTGAACCAGTCAGGTCTTGGCATCAGACGGAGAGATCAGTAGTTCATTAGTGAACGGCTGCTTTAGAAGTGTCTGTCTTTGTGAGTTCACGTTTATAACTTCAAGACAACACAATTCCTCACTGCTCAGCAAATGTACTCTTCAGAACGAGGACAGATTGCCAGTGACCATAAATATTCAGAGAACTTCTAGTATTATAGTGTTGCTGGTTAGGCCTAATTCCACTGGTATTTTTACAATTGAACCGTAATATGTATTTGGCAAGTGACTAAATTGCAGTTAAAAACTGTGTGTTGGTAGTCAGTAGAGGCATTTTACTAGGCTCATTTATTACATGAGCTGTGCATCCCAAATGGCACCCTATTCCCTACATAGTGCACTACCTTTGATCAGAGCCCTGGTCAAAAGTAGTGCACTACAAAGGGAGGAGTGCCATTTGAGACTCAGGAGACTCAACCAAAGATCATGGTTGTCAAGAGTCAAGACAGTCCCACTTCTCTCTCTACCGGCCCAAGCTGCATGTTTGACAAGAAGCAGTAATTATGTCCTTGTAGTTGATCAGTACAAAGTCTTAGCAGCACCACCACTGAAACTGAACCCAAAATAAATATGTATATTTTATTTAGGTTGGATTATAAATATTTTCACAATGGGAAAATGTAGTATGAAAGACATTTTTGTGAGATGTGTTAGTGCAGAAGAGTCTGGTTGTGGTCGTACCTATTCTAAACCACCCATGCTGTTGCCAAGTAGAAAGGCAAGCTGGGAATGGGGAGCCCAGAGAGCAGGGCACGTCCCTAACGGCACCCTGTTCCCTGTATAGTGCACTACTTTAGACCAGAGACCTATGAGCCCTGTAAAGATACTAGGGGGACATTTGGTCCTCGGCCCCTGCATGGAGTGTCTCAAGGCCAGATGTCCCCGTCAGTAGAAACACATTGCAAGGGAAGTCAATTACACCTAATTATATAGACTGCAGGCTAAAGATTTGTAACACATGAGCTTGAGCAGTCCAGAACTAATGGTAAATATTATAGTATGCAGATGGCTACTGCTGCAGTGATCACATTTCAAGCCCTATGGAAACTGGAACTTTTTTTTCTGCTCCGTACACAGCTCAGGGTCACGGGGTAGCAGTGTAAAGCACTCTCGTGTACTACTACTCTCAAAACAAGTATTTGTTACAGATGTTTTCCAAAGGTTTCCCCAGTCAAGAAAGGATTTTTGGAAAATTGCAAATGACGTTTGGACAAATTATTCAATGTTATTCTCACCCGGGAGACACAATTTGGAGTGAAGCCAGACTTCCAACAGAAGTCCTGCTAGGCAGCAGGAGGAATTTAAATGAGCTGTCCTTTAGGCTAGTGTACACTACTCTCCTATTTGAGGGGGAGGTAGGAGGGAGGGAGGTAGCAGGGTCCTTACTGCACCGGCCCCTCAGTTCTGACGCCAACATAATGGAAACAGCTTTTTTATCCTTGTGATTTGTGACATTTAATGGTGATTTATTACATTGTACTGATAAAGGTATTTATTTAACTTCTCATGAAAGGATGGCATTGGCACCCTCCTGTAGCACAGTACCACCTGTCACTGGGATATACCTTTAACTGGAGGGAGGGGCTTCCTACTGGCCGTCCTAAACCTCCTACAGCAGAAAGCTGATCTACACTACATGATCAAAAGTATGTGGACACCTGTTCAACAAACATCTCATTCCAAAATCATGGGCATTAATATGGAGTTGGTCCCCCCTTTGCTGCTACAATAGCCTCCACTCTTCTGGGAAGGCTTTCCACTAGATGTTGGAACATTGCTGCGGGGACTTGCTTCCATTCAGCCCCAAGAGCATTAGTTAGGTCGGGCACTGATGTTGGGCAATTAGGTCTGGCTCGCAGTCGGCGTTCCAATTAATCCCAAAGGTGTTCGATGGGGTTGAGGTCAGGGCTCTGTGCAGGCCAGTCAAGTTCTTCCACACCGATCTCGACAAACCATTTCTGTATGGACTTCGCTTTCTGAAACAGGAAAGGGCTTTCCCCAAACTGTTGCCACAAAGTTGGAAGCACAGAATCATCTAGAATGTCATTGTATGCTGTAGCGTTAAGATTTCCCTTCACTGGAGCTAAGGGGCCTAGCCCGAATCATGAAAAACAGCCCCAGACCATTATTCCTCGTCCACCAAACGTTACAGTTGGCGCTATGCATTGTTGCAAGTAGCGTTCTCTTGGCATCCGCCAAACCCAGATTTGTCCGTCGTACTGCCAGATGGTGAAGCGTGATTCATCACTCCAGAGAACGTGTTTCCACTGCTGCAGAGTCTAATGCCGGCTTGCTTTACACCACTCCAGCCGATGCTTGGCATTGCGCATGGTGATCTTAGGCTTGTGTGCGGCTGCTCGGCCATGGAAACCCATTTCATGAAGCTCCCGACTAACAGTTTTGTGCTGATGTTGCTTCCAGAGGCAGTTTGGAACTCGGTAGTGAGTGTTGCAACCGAGGACAGACAATTTTTTTCGCGCTTCAGCACTCGCCGATCCCATTCTGTTAAGTTGTGTGGCCTACCACTTCGCGGCTGAGCCGTTGTTGTTCCTAGACGTTTCCACTTCACAATAACAACACTTACTGTTGACCGGGGCAGCTCTAGCAGGGCAGAAATTTGACAAGCTGAGTAGTTGAAAAGGTGGCATCCTATGACGGTGCCACATTGAAAGTAACTGAGCTCTTCAGTAAGGCCATTCTACTGCCAATGTTTGTCTATGGAGATTGCATGGCTGTGTGCTGATTTTACACACCTGCCAGCAATGGGTGTGGCTGAAATAGCCACTAATTTGAAGGGGTGTCCACATACTTTTGTGTATATATAGTGTGTCTAAAGGGTTTTCACACCAGGTCCAGATCCTGTAGTTATTATCTCCCAGCGTAGAGTTGCATGGACTTTACACTACTTATGTTAAACTTGGGTTAAGACAATCTCTCCATAGGGTTTTTAAATGTTGGATATAGGCCTACATATTTTTGGAAGAATGAAAGAATTCAACAGTCTGTGTTTTAGATGGAAAATCTTAACTAAGTTTAGTAGGTTAGTATTTTAGAATAGGCTAGTTTATGCGTGTGTGGAAACTTTGTGTTCGGGCCTCCAAGAGTCCGCTTTGCGTCGAAGTGTGGAAATGACAAATGATATCATTAATGTGGTTTGTTTTCATAATTGCCGTTACAGCTCTGAGCGCTGGCCTGTAAAAACATCCGTGTTCCTTTTGAAGTTCATTAAGGATGGTTAAGGATCGTGTAATTTGAGGGTGAAGTATTAATGTTTCTGTTCTGTTCTGTCCGGATGGATGTAAAGAGAGAGATTGCATCCCAAATGGCACCCTATTCCCTATATAGTGTGCTGCTGTTGACAGTTCTGGTCAAAAGTAGTGCACTAAATAGGGAATAGTGTGCCATTTGGGATGAAAATCAGAGAGGAACTGGGTCGTCTTAGAAAGGATATTCTAAAAGCCTCCCAGAACCCATCTGCTGCTCGCTAAGCACAGAGCGAGAGGACGGTTATAGTTTCCACTAGCACGTGAACGTGGAAATGTGGCCGTTGAGGAGCAGTTTGAGATTACAGCTTCTGCTGGCAGTGTAATTGCCTAAAGTAGGCTTTAATGAGGACTTCTGTTGCAGAAATATGTTAACCAGAAAAAATCCATTCATGAACGTTGTATGCAGTTTGTTTGTGTATGGTGTTACGCTGGTCCTGTCTGACTGTGTCAGCGATGCTGTTACAATTAGAGAGCCCCTCTCTCTGCTGCGTCAAAAATGGCACCCTATCCATTTTTACATTTGACATTTTTAGTCATTTAGCAGACGCTCTTATCCAGAGCGACTTACAGTTAGTGAGTGCATACATTTTTTCATACTGGCCCCCCTTGGGAATCGAACCCACAACCCTGGTGTTGCAAGCGCCATGATCTACCAACTGATCTACGGGAAGCCCATCCCCTATGGTCCCTGGTCTAAAGTAGTGCACTATATAGGGAATAGGGTGCCATTCTCTGGTCTAAAGTAGTGCACTATATAGGGAATAGGGTGCCATTCTCTGGTCTAAAGTAGTGCACTATATAGGGAATAGGGTGCCCTTTGGGACACAGCCTCTGTGTGTATCTTATAAAGATACTGTCTTGATCCCCGTCCCCTCATCATGTCTGCCTCTCTCTTAGCAGGGCTAGATTACTGCTGGAATGCACACCAGCAATGTCTTGTGGAAAGGCATGAAACAATTTAGAACCAGGACTAAAACCAACTCGATGGATTGGGGGGAAATTACTGTTTGGATTCATTCAGAAATCTATTTTTGCTCAACATGTTTTGTGTTTCAACTATCAGGAACTAGATCAAACCAGATCAAATGAATGTCTTCGATGGATTGTCCTATTGCATCTAGACTGGATTACTGGGTTCCTACATATGATATGAATTATACATGTCAGTGTGTGGACATGCTGCTGAGCTGAGCCCATGTGAAGTTAAGTCAGCCTTAAGTCATTGTCTATCTACAAAAAGCCTTTGTATGGGCACTTTAAAGGTTCCCCTCACAGAGTCTATTGTACACAACTCTTAGCCATACGTCTTACTGACGTTATTATTAGATATGTAAGGGATGTGTTTGATCTGAGCCCATTGTAAATTAAAAAACCTAAGAATAACCATGAAACTCTTACGGAGATGAAACAACAGCTTTAAATCGCTCCATTTCATACAAGGCTCCTATGGGGATTATGGGAAACATAGTTATTAATAGCCCTGGTAAGGACTCTGAGGCCGTCTAGTATCTTGATGACGTGTCCATTGGAAGAGTAAGCTGAGGCTGTAAGAAATGAAGTCAGTGTTAGCCTAACTAGAACAGCCTAGATTAGACCAATAGAACTACTTAGAATTAGACTCATTAGACCTGTGGCTTTTTATTGGAAGGTTTCTGGTCAACCGGTTATCTTCTAGATTGACTAGAATGACCAAGACGGAAGGAAGGAACATGTGTATGTCCAGTTATTTTATACTAGCTATATGTAGTGCTGTGTAGGCTATATGTAGTGCTGTGTAGGCTATATGTAGTGCTGTGTAGGCTATATGTAGTGCTGTGTAGGCTATATGTAGTGCTGTGTAGGCTATATGTAGTGCTGTGTAGGCTATATGTAGTGCTGTGTAGGCTATATGTAGTGCTGTGTAGGCTATATTGTTCTATATATAGGATGTATGTCCATTTATGTCCATTCTCTCAGAGTTCAAGGGGTTTCTTTGAGGAGGTTTTGATAGCAACTATCTCAGAATCAGAATCACCTTTATTCACCGAGTACATTTACTCATACTCTGATTTTGACTTGGTGATATGGTGGTTCTAGAGAGGTCTGTAGTCTGGGTCTAGAGAGGTCTGTAGTGTGGGTCTAGAGAGGTCTGTAGTGTGGGTCTAGAGAGGTCTGTAGTCTGGGTCTAGAGAGGTCTGTAGTCTAGGTCTAGAGAGGTCTGTAGTCTGGGTCTAGAGAGGTCTGTAGTCTGGGTCTAGAGAGGTCTGTAGTCTGGGTCTAGAGAGGTCTGTAGTCTGGGTCTAGAGAGGTCTGTACTCTGGGTCTAGAGAGGTCTGGGTCTAGAGAGGTCTGTAGTCTGGGTCTAGAGAGGTCTGTAGTGTGGGTCTAGAGGTCTGTAGTCTGGGTCTAGAGAGGTCTGTAGTCTGGGTCTAGAGAGGTCTGTAGTCTGGGTCTAGAGGGGTCTATACTCTGGGTCTAGAGAGGTCTGTACTCTGGGTCTAGAGAGGTCTGTACTCTGGGTCTAGAGAGGTCTGTACTCTGGGTCTAGAGAGGTCTGTAGTCTGGGTCTAGAGAGGTCTGTAGTCTGGGTCTAGAGAGGTCTGTAGTCTGGGTCTAGAGAGGTCTGTAGTCTGGGTCTAGAGAGGTCTGTAGTCTGGGTCTAGAGAGGTCTGTAGTCTGGGTCTAGAGAGGTCTGTACTCTGGGTCTAGAGAGGTCTGGGTCTAGAGGTCTGTAGTCTGGATCGAGTGGTCTGTAGTCTGGGTCTAGAGAGGTCTGTAGTCTGGGTCTAGAGGTCTGTAGTCTGGGTCTAGAGAGGTCTGTAGTCTGGGTCTAGAGAGGTCTATACTCTGGGTCTAGAGAGGTCTGTAGTCTGGGTCTAGAGAGGTCTGCGTCTAGAGAGGTCTGGGTCTAGAGAGGTCTGGGTCTAGAGAGGTCTGGGTCTAGAGAGGTCTGGGTCTAGAGAGGTCTGTAGTCTGGGTCTAGAGGTCTGTAGTCTGGGTCTACAGAGGTCTGTACTCTGGGTCTAGAGAGGTCTGTACTCTGGGTCTAGAGAGGTCTGTACTCTGGGTCTAGAGAGGTCTGTAGTCTGGGTCTAGAGAGGTCTGTAGTCTGGGTCTAGAGAGGTCTGTACTCTGGGTCTCGAGAGGTCTGTACTCTGGGTCTAGAGGTCTGTAGTCTGAATCTAGAGGTCTATAGTATGGGTCTAGAGAGGTCTGTAGTCTGGGTCTAGAGGGGTCTGTACTCTGGGTCTAGAGAGGTCTGTACTCTGGGTCTAGAGAGGTCTGTACTCTGGGTCTAGAGAGGTCTGTACTCTGGGTCTAGAGAGGTCTGGGTCTAGAAAGGTCTGTACTCTGGGTCTAGAGAGGTCTGTACTCTGGGTCTAGAGGTCTGTAGTCTGAATCTAGAGGTCTATAGTATGGGTCTAGAGAGGTCTGGGTCTAGAGGGGTCTGTACTCTGGGTCTAGAGAGGTCTGTACTCTGGGTCTAGAGAGGTCTGTACTCTGGGTCTAGAGAGGTCTGGGTCTAGAGAGGTCTGTATTCTGGGTCTAGAGAGGTCTGTACTCTGGGTCTAGAGGTCTGTAGTCTGAATCTAGAGGTCTATAGTATGGGTCTAGAGAGGTCTGGGTCTAGAGGGGTCTGTACTCTGGGTCTAGAGAGGTCTGTACTCTGGGTCTAGAGAGGTCTGTACTCTGGGTCTAGAGAGGTCTGGGTCTAGAGAGGTCTGTATTCTGGGTCTAGAGGTCTGTAGTCTGGATCGAGTGGTCTGTAGTCTGGGTCTAGAGAGGTCTGTAGTCTGGGTCTAGAGGTCTGTAGTCTGGGTCTAGAGAGGTCTGTAGTCTGGGTCTAGAGAGGTCTATACTCTGGGTCTAGAGAGGTCTGTAGTCTGGGTCTAGAGAGGTCTGCGTCTAGAGAGGTCTGGGTCTAGAGAGGTCTGGGTCTAGAGAGGTCTGGGTCTAGAGAGGTCTGTAGTCTGGGTCTAGAGAGGTCTGTACTCTGGGTCTCGAGAGGTCTGTACTCTGGGTCTAGAGGTCTGTAGTCTGAATCTAGAGGTCTATAGTATGGGTCTAGAGAGGTCTGTAGTCTGGGTCTAGAGGGGTCTGTACTCTGGGTCTAGAGAGGTCTGTACTCTGGGTCTAGAGAGGTCTGTAGTCTGGGTCTAGAGAGGTCTGTACTCTGGGTCTAGAGAGGTCTGTACTCTGGGTCTAGAGAGGTCTGTACTCTGGGTCTAGAGAGGTCTGTACTCTGGGTCTAGAGAGGTCTGGGTCTAGAAAGGTCTGTACTCTGGGTCTAGAGAGGTCTGTACTCTGGGTCTAGAGGTCTGTAGTCTGAATCTAGAGGTCTATAGTATGGGTCTAGAGCGGTCTGGGTCTAGAGGGGTCTGTACTCTGGGTCTAGAGAGGTCTGTACTCTGGGTCTAGAGAGGTCTGTACTCTGGGTCTAGAGAGGTCTGGGTCTAGAGAGGTCTGTAGTCTGGGTCTAGAGGTCTGTAGTCTGGATCGAGTGGTCTGTAGTCTGGGTCTAGAGAGGTCTGTAGTCTGAATCTAGAGGTCTATAGTATGGGTCTAGAGAGGTCTGTAGTCTGGGTCTAGAGAGGTCTGTAGTCTGGGTCTAGAGAGGTCTGTAGTCTGGGTCTAGAGAGGTCTGTACTCTGGGTCTAGAGATGTCTGGGTCTAGAGAGGTCTGTAGTCTGGGTCTAGAGAGGTCTGTAGTCTGGGTCTAGAGGTCTGTAGTCTGGGTCTAGAGGTCTGTAGTCTGGGTCTAGAGAGGTCTGTAGTCTGGGTCTAGAGAGGTCTGTAGTCTGGGTCTAGAGAGGTCTGTAGTCTGGGTCTAGAGGTCTGTAGTCTGGGTCTAGAGGTCTGTAGTCTGGGTCTAGAGAGGTCTGTAGTCTGGGTCTAGAGGTCTGTAGTCTGGGTCTAGAGAGGTCTGTAGTCTGGGTCTAGAGAGGTCTGTAGTCTGGGTCTAGAGAGGTCTGTAGTCTGGGTCTAGAGAGGTCTGTACTCTGGGTCTAGAGAGGTCTGTAGTCTGGGTCTAGAGAGGTCTGTAGTCTGGGTCTAGAGAGGTCTGTAGTCTGGGTCTAGAGGTCTGTAGTCTGGGTCTAGAGAGGTCTGTAGTCTGGGTCTAGAGAGGTCTGTAGTCTGGGTCTAGAGAGGTCTGTACTCTCTCCGACTGCCAAACACATTGATTTTCATGCATATTTATAACCTGTATGGTTCCTCCAGCTATAGACTAAATAAAGGACTATGCACTCTATGCTGCACACTGCATCAAGCTATCTCTGAACTGTATTCTAAATAACTGCACTATACTGCATCAAGCTATCTCTGAACTGTACTCTAAATAACTGCACTATACTGCATCAAGCCATCTCTGAACTGTATTCTAAATAACTGCACTATACTGCATCAAGCCATCTCTGAACTGTACTCTAAATAACTGCACTATACTGCATCAAGCCATCTCTGAACTGTACTCTAAATAACTGCACTATACTGCATCAAGCCATCTCTGAACTGTACTCTAAATAACTGCACTATACTGCATCAAGCCATCTCTGAACTGTACTCTAAATAACTGCACTATACTGCATCAAGCCATCTCTGAACTGTACTCTAAATATCTGCACTATACTGTTTTTGCACTCTGTTCATCTCTCTGCATTTAGATATATTTAGATATATTGATACTGTACATTTGTACATCCACTGTGTATCATCCGTATATCCGCTGTATATCATCCGTATATCCGCTGATTATCATCCGTATATCCGCTGTATATCATCCATATATCTGCTGTATATCATCCGTATATCAGCTGTATATCATCCGTATATCAGCTGTATATCATCCGTATATCCGCTGTATATCATCCGTATATCCGCTGTATATCATCCGTATATCCGCTGTATATCATCCGTATATCCGCTGTATATCATCCGTATATCCGCTGTATATCATCCGTATATCCGCTGTATATGAGCTGTATGTCATCCGTATATCAGCTGTATATCATCCGTATATCAGCTGTATATCATCCGTATATCAGCTGTATATCATCCGTATATCCGCTGTATATCATCCGTATATCCGCTGTATATCATCCGTATATCCGCTGTATATCATCCGTATATCCGCTGTATATCATCTGCATATCTGCTGTATATCATCCGTATACCCGCTGTATATCATCCGTATATCCGCTGTATATCATCCGTATATCCGCTGTATATCATCCGTATATCCGCTGTATATGAGCTGTATGTCATCCGTATATATGCTGTATATCATCCGTATATCAGCTGTATATCATCCGTATATCCGCTGTATATCATCCGTATATCCGCTGTATATCATCCGTATATCCGCTGTATATCATCCGTATATCCGCTGTATATGAGCTGTATGTCATCCGTATATATGCTGTATATCATCCGTATATCATCCGTATATCCGCTGTATATCATCCGTATATCCGCTGTATATCATCCGTATATCCGCTGTATATCATCCGTATATCCGCTGTATATCATCCGTATATCCGCTGTATATCATCCGTATATCCGCTGTATATCATCCGTATATCCGCTGTATATCATCTGTATATCCGCTGTATATCATCTGCATATCTGCTGTATATCATCCGTATACCCGCTGTATATCATCCGTATATCCGCTGTATATCATCTGCATATCTGCTGTATATCATCCGTATATCAGCTGTATATCATCCGTATATCCGCTGTATATCATCCGTATATCCGCTGTATATCATCCATATATCCGCTGTATATCATCCGTATATCCGCTGTATATCATCCGTATATCCGCTGTATATCATCCGTATATCTGCTGTATATCATCCGTATATCCGCTGTATATGAGCTGTATGTCATCCGTATATATGCTGTATATCATCCGTATATCAGCTGTATATCATCCGTATATCCGCTGTATATGATCCGTATATCCGCTGTATATCATCCGTATATCCGCTGTATATGAGCTGTATGTCATCCGTATATATGCTGTATATCATCCGTATATCAGCTGTATATCATCCGTATATCCGCTGTATATCATCCGTATATCCGCTGTATATCATCCGTATATCCGCTGTATATCATCCGTATATCCGCTGTATATCATCCGTATATCCGCTGTATATCATCCGTATATCCGCTGTATATCATCCGTATATCCGCTGTATATCATCCGTATATCCGCTGTATATCATCTGCATATCTGCTGTATATCATCCGTATACCCGCTGTATATCATCCGTATATCATCCGTATACCCGCTGTATATCATCCGTATATCCGCTGTATATTTGTCTATCTGCTTATTCTCTTATGGCTCTATGTGCCAGGGGGTTGAGGTCAGGGCTCTACGTGCCAGTCAAGTTCTTCCACATCGATCTCGACAAACCATTTCTGTATGGACCTCGCTTTGTGCATGGGGGCATTGTCATGCTGAAACAGGAAAGGGCCTTCCCCAAACCGTTGCCACAAAGTTGGAAGCACAGAATCGTCTAGAATGTAATTGTATGCTGTAGCGTTAAGATTTCCCTTCACTGGAACTAAGGGGCCTAGCCCGAACCATGAAAAACAGCCCCAGACCATTATTCCTCCTCTACCAACCTTTACAGTTGGCACTATGCATTGGGGCAGGTAGCGTTCTCCTGGCATTCGCCAAACCCAGATTCGTCTGTCGGACTGCCAGATGGTGAAGCGTGATTCATCACTCCAGAGAACGGGTTTCCACTGCTCCAGAGTCCAATGGCAGCGAGCTTTACACCACTCCAGCCGACGCTTGGCATTACGCATGGTGATCTTAGGCTTGTGTGCGGCTGCTGGGCCATGGAAACCCATCTTCTAACAAGTGGTTGGTTCAGAATGATAAGTACTGTATGTGTGGGAGAGAATATCTGCTCTGTTCTGTTGGTGGTGTGATGATGCCCACCATACATTTAGATGTAAACACTACTGCTCCTTCAGTTTCTATAAAACATGACAACGTGTCTTGCTCTCAAGACTCACCCCACAGTCCCACAGAACAGGCCCATCATCTAACCCCACAGTCACACAGAACAGGCCCATCATCTAACCCCACAGTCCCACAGAACAGGCCCATCATCAAACCCCACAGTCCCACAGAACAGGCCCATCATCTAACCCCACAGTCCCACAGAGCAGGCCCATCATCTAACCCCACAGTCCCACAGAACAGGCCCATCACCTAACCCCACAGTCCCACAGAACAGGCCCATCATCTGACCCCACAGTCCCACAGAACAGGCCCATCATCGAACCCCACAGTCCCACAGAACAGACCCATCATCTAACCCCACAGTCCCACAGAACAGACCCATCATCTAACCCCACAGTCCCACAGAACAGGCCCATCATCTAACCCCACAGTCCCACAGAACAGACAATCATCTAACCCCACAGTCCCACAGAACAGGCCCATCATCTAACCACACAGTCCCACAGAACAGACCCATCATCTAACCCCACAGTCCCACAGAACAGACCCATCATCTAACCCCACAGTCCCACAGAACAGGCCCATCATCTAACCCCACAGTCCCACAGAACAGACCCATCATCTAACCCCACAGTCCCACAGAACAGACCCATCATCTAATCCCACAGTCCCACAGAACAGGCCCATCATCGAACCCCACAGTCCCACAGAACAGGCCCATCATCTAACCCCACAGTCCCACAGAACAGGCCCATCATCTGGCTTCAAGCTTAACACTCTCTCCAGTTAAACGGATAAAAAACATATTGCGGAGAGGACAGAATTCCCCAAGACGTTGTGGTGGTCTAGGGTAACGTCCCAAATGGCACCCTATTCCCTATATAGTGCACTACTTTAGACCAGAGAATGGAACCCTATTCCCTATATAGTGCACTACTTTAGACCAGAGAATGGCACCCTATTCCCTCTATAGTGCACTACTTTAGACCAGAGAATGGCACCCTATTCTCTATATAGTGCACTACTTTAGACCAGAGAATGGCACCCTATTCCCTCTATAGTGCACTACTTTAGACCAGAGAATGGCACCCTATTCCCTCTATAGTGCACTACTTTAGACCAGAGAATGGCACCCTATTCCCTCTATAGTGCACTACTTTAGACCAGAGAATGGCACCCTATTCCCTCTATAGTGCACTACTTTTCTAGGGCAGCCCTGTGGGTGGGTGCACTATAGAGGGAATAGGGTGCCATTTGGGACGCAGCCTAGCTGGTAATTAAACAGTTCACAGCTAGCAGAGAGAGAGTTCTCGTTTTATTTTAGGAGACAAGAGATAAGACTGGGTTTTCCAGATGAGGTCTTGGCTGGGTTTGGCGGCACTGTGCTGCTTGATCTGTTCAGTTTTACCGCCATCAGTGGATTCACTCCTGATGTGGATGTTCTGATTGATGCTTTGCCTCAAGATGATTTGGGGAGGTTCTCCCTCAACTCCCCTCCCCTCCCCTTCTCTCCCTCCATCCCTCCCTCTGAGACTTGTTGGTTTGGCACCGTTCACCACCAGGCCTTAATTCTGCAGCAGTATCAAGATTCCTTTCAAACTATTTTTAGTGCCTCTCTCCCTCTTCACACAACCTCCCTGCTTCTAAATAATGGCTAATACATGTGAATTAGGGCTCCTTTTCACTGGGAACCCAAGCTGTTATTCCACTACACTCTATTTTCCTATAGAGGTTACTCAACCCAACATGCCTTTATATAAGCTGCTACCCCTTTGTTATAATGTAGTGGTCCTCTGTAGCTCAATTAGTAGAGCGTGATGCTTGTAACGCCAGGGTAGTGGGTTCGATCCCCGGGACCACCCATACAAAAATGTATGCACACATGACTATAAGTCGCTTAGGATAAAAGCGTCTGCTATATGGCATATTATTATTATTATTATTATTATTATTATTATTATTATTATTATTATTATTATGTACTGATGAATTACTGAAATATACGTCAACATCATCTGTCATATGTTTTAAAGGGTTATTAAAGCAACACTATCCAGGACCATGGAGTTTAAACTGTAGTATGGTTTGTAACCTTAACTACCCTGCTGTCTGCCTGCCGTTGGTTGGTTCATACCAGAAGCTGCTCTTCTGGATGGATGCTACCATTCTACCAGCTGTGGTTTCCCACCCAGGAGTTCAACCCACAACCCAGTGATTACCCAACCAGAGACCAGAGATATTGTGTGTGAGCCTGTCTGGGCTGACTGGGTTAAGTGCTGCCTCCCTCCTTCCCTCCTGTCTGTCAGGGACGGCCATCGCACTGTACTGTTTCTAGGCTATCAATTTACAATTGAGTCATTTAGCAGACGCTCTTATGCCGAGCGACTTACAGTAGTGAGTGCATACATTTTCGTACTATGTCTGGCTGGTCTAAAGTAGTGCACTAAACAGGGAATAGGGCACCATTTAGGACGCAGCCCCCTATACAGTTTTTTCTCCTCCTATCTTCCTATTGATGGGCTTGAACCAGTTCCTGATGGGGAACACACACCGGTGTAAGACAGTCATTCTGTTACTATGGTGTAATATGTAGAAACAGTACCGTTTTCTCAGAGAAAGGCCCAGGGTTCGTCCCAAATGGCACCCTATTCCCTATATAGTGGTCAAAATTAGTGCACTATATAGGGAATAGGGTGCCATTTGGATCACACCCTCAGAGAAAGGCCCCTCCAGTGCCCTGACTGTCCATGTTTTCCTCCTCTGTGAAGCTGACTGACTGTCCATGTTCTCCTCCTCTGTGAAGCTGACTGACTGTCCATGTTCTCCTCCTCTGTGAAGCTGACTGACTGTCCATGTTCTCCTCTGAGAAGCTGACTGACTGTCCATGTTCTCCTCCTCTGTGAAGCTGACTGACTGTCCATGTTCTCCTCCTCTGTGAAGCTGACTGACTGTCCATGTTCTCCTCCTCTGTGAAGCTGACTGACTGTCCATGTTCTCCTCCTCTGTGAATCTGACTGACTGTCCATGTTCTCCTCCTCTGTGAAGCTGACTGACTGTCCATGTTCTCCTCCTCTGTGAAGATGACTGACTGTCCATGTTCTCCTCCTCTGTGAAGCTGACTGACTGTCCATGTTCTCCTCCTCTTTGAAGCTGACTGACTGTCCATGTTCTCCTCCTCTGTGAAGCTAGGTACATAAATGGAGAAGTGGAGCTAGGAAAAGAAAGCAGGCTGTGGAAGTTTGTAATCAGATAGCACAAACTGGATAATCTCTGTCCCAATGCCGTCCGGAAAGCTTGCCTTTGATTCGGCAGCTGGAGGAGAGCAAATGGCTTATAGAGATTCCTCTCCATAAAGCCGTCTGATCAGCAAGCAGGGGAGGAGAGGAGGGCTGGGCTGGGCCTTTCCTTCAGGAGGGAGGAGGAGAGGAGTAGTGGAGCGCTGGGCCTTTCCTTCAGGAGGAGGAGGAGAGGAGTAGTGGAGCGCTGGGCCTTTCCTTCAGGAGGAGAGGAGTAGTGGAGCGCTGGGCCTTTCCTTCAAGAGGAGGAGAGGAGTAGTGGAGCACTGGGCCTTTCCTTCAGGAGGAGGAGGAGAGGAGTAGTGGAGCGCTGGGCCTTTCCTTCAGGAGGGAGGAGGAGAGGAGTAGTGGAGCGCTGGGCCTTTCCTTCAGGAGGAGGAGGAGAGGAGTAGTGGAGCGCTGGGCCTTTCCTTCAGGAGGAGGAGGAGAGGAGTAGTGGAGCGCTGGGCCTTTCCTTCAGGAGGAGGAGGAGAGGAGTAGTGGAGCGCTGGGCCTTTCCTTCAGGAGGGAGGAGGAGAGGAGTAGTGGAGTGCTGGGCCTTTCCTTCAGGAGGGAGGAGGAGAGGAGTAGTGCAGCGCTGGGCCTTTCCTTCAGGAGGAGGAGGAGAGGAGTAGTGGAGCGCTGGGCCTTTCCTTCAGGAGGAGGAGGAGAGGAGTAGTGGAGCGCTGGGCCTTTCCTTCAGGAGGGAGGAGGAGGAGAGGAGTAGTGGAGTGCTGGGCCTTTCCTTCAGGAGGGAGGAGGAGAGGAGTAGTGGAGCGCTGGGCCTTTCCTTCAGGAGGAGGAGGAGAGGAGTAGTGGAGCGCTGGGCCTTTCCTTCAGGAGGGAGGAGGAGAGGAGTAGTGGAGCGCTGGGCCTTTCCTTCAGGAGGGAGGAGGAGAGGAGTAGTGGAGCGCTGGGCCTTTCCTTCAGGAGGGAGGAGGAGAGGAGTAGTGGAGCGCTGGGCCTTTCCTTCAGGAGGAGGAGGAGAGGAGTAGTGGAGCGCTGGGCCTTTCCTTCAGGAGGGAGGAGGAGAGGAGTAGTGGAGCGCTGGGCCTTTCCTTCAGGAGGAGGAGGAGAGGAGTAGTGGAGCGCTGGGCCTTTCCTTCAGGAGGGAGGAGGAGAGGAGTAGTGGAGCGCTGGGCCTTTCCTTCAGGAGGGAGGAGGAGAGGAGTAGTGGAGCGCTGGGCCTTTCCTTCAGGAGGAGGAGGAGAGGAGTAGTGGAGCGCTGGGCCTTTCCTTCAGGAGGGAGGAGGAGGAGAGGAGTAGTGGAGCGCTGGGCCTTTCCTTCTGGAGGGAGGAGGAGAGGAGTAGTGGAGCGCTGGGCCTTTCCTTCAGGAGGAGGAGGAGAGGAGTAGTGGAGCGCTGGGCCTTTCCTTCAGGAGAGAGGAGGACGAGTAGTGGAGCACTGGGCCTTTCCTTCAGGAGGGAGAAGGAGAGGAGTAGTGGAGCGCTGGGCCTTTCCTTCAGGAGAGAGGAGGACGAGTAGTGGAGCACTGGGCCTTTCCTTCAGGAGGGAGGAGGAGAGGAGTAGTGGATCGCTGGGCCTTTCCTTCAGGAGGGAGGAGGAGAGGAGTAGTGGAGCGCTGGGCCTTTCCTTCAAGAGGAGGAGAGGAGTAGTGGAGCACTGGGCCTTTCCTTCAGGAGGGAGGAGGAGAGGAGTAGTGGAGTGCTGGGCCTTTCCTTCAGGAGAGAGGAGGAGAGGAGTAGTGGAGCGCTGGGCCTTTCCTTCAGGAGGGAGGAGGAGAGGAGTAGTGGAGTGCTGGGCCTTTCCTTCAGGAGAGAGGAGGAGAGGAGTAGTGGAGCGCTGGGCCTTTCCTTCAGGAGGAGGAGGAGAGGAGTAGTGGAGCGCTGGGCCTTTCCTTCAGGAGAGAGGAGGAGAGGAGTAGTGGAGCACTGGGCCTTTCCTTCAGGAGGAGGAGGAGAGGAGTAGTGGAGCGCTGGGCCTTTCCTTCAGGAGGGAGGAGGAGAGGAGTAGTGGAGCGCTGGGCCTTTCCTTCAGGAGGGAGGAGGAGAGGAGTAGTGGAGTGCTGGGCCTTTCCTTCAAGAGGAGGAGAGGAGTAGTGGAGCACTGGGCCTTTCCTTCAGGAGGGAGGAGGAGAGGAGTAGTGGAGTGCTGGTCCTTTCCTTCAGGAGGGAGAAAGAGAGGAGTAGTGGAGCGCTGGGCCTTTCCTTCAGGAGGGAGGAGGAGGAGGCAAGGAGAAGAGAAGAAATGCAGTTTTAGACATTTTGTATTGTTTAATTTGTAACCCCTTTTAGCTAGTAACTTTTTCCTAACCTTCTGGCCTGTTCTACTGCTCCAGTGACATGTTCTAAAGGTTGATACCTCAGGCTGTGAGTCAGGGCATCAAGCTGTCCCTAACCCTGCAGGGGGTTCTATATTAGTACTACAGTATTCCTCTGGGGGTACTATGTTAGTACTACAGTATTCCTCTGGGGGTTCTATGTTAGTACTACAGTACTCCTCTGGGGGTACTATGTTAGTACTACAGTACTCCTCTGGGGGTTCTATGTTAATACTACAGTACTCCTCTGGGGGTACTATGTTAGTACTACAGTACTCCTCTGGGGGTTCTATATTAGTACTACAGTACTCCTCTGGGGATACTATGTTAGTACTACAGTACTCCTATGGGGGTACTATGTTAGTACTACAGTACTCCTCTGGGGATACTATGTTAGTACTACAGTACTCCTCTGGGGGTTCTATATTAGTACTACAGTACTCCTCTGGGGATACTATGTTAGTACTACAGTACTCCTCTGGGGGTACTATGTTAGTACCACAGTACTCCTCTGGGGGTACTATGTTAGTACTACAGTACTCCTCTGGGGATACTATGTTAGTACTACAGTACTCCTCTGGGGATACTATGTTAGTACTACAGTACTCCTCTGGGGATACTATGTTAGTACTACAGTACTTCTCTGGGGGTACTATGTTAGTACTACAGTACTCCTCTGGGGGTTCTATATTAGTACTACAGTACTCCTCTGGGGATACTATGTTAGTACTACAGTACTCCTCTGGGGGTTCTATGTTAGTACTACAGTACACCTCTGGGGGTACTATGTTAGTACTACAGTACTCCTCTGGGGGTTCTATGTTAGTACTACAGTACTCCTCTGGGGGTACTATGTTAGTACTACAGTACTCCTCTGGGGATACTGTGTTAGTACTACAGTACTCCTCTGGGGGTACTATATTAGTACTACAGTACTCCTCTGGGGGTACTATGTTAGTACTACAGTACTCCTCTGGGGGTTCTATATTAGTACTACAGTACTCCTCTGGGGGTACTATGTTAGTACTACAGTACTCCTCTGGGGGTTCTATGTTAGTACTACAGTACTCCTCTGGGGGTACTATGTTAGTACTACAGTACTCCTCTGGGGGTACTATGTTAGTACTACAGTACTCCTCTGGGGATACTATGTTAGTACTACAGTACTCCTCTGGGGGTTCTATATTAGTACTACAGTACTCCTCTGAGGGTACTATGTTAGTACTACAGTACTCCTCTGGGGGTTCTATATTAGTACTACAGTACTCCTCTGGGGGTTCTATATTAGTACTACAGTACTCCTCTGGGGGTTCTATATTAGTACTACAGTACTCCTCTGGGGGTTCTATATTAGTACTACAGTACTCCTCTGGGGGTCCTCTCTCTGCTACTAATGTATGTAGTCTAGACTCTAGTCTGTTGAAGTTCAATGGACCTCTTTGCAATTCATAATATATACCATTTAGCAAACTCTTTTATACAAAGCAACTTAGTCATGCATGCATCGTCTATGGTGGTATTGTATGTTGTCCTGTTCACTGTTGCAATGTTATGCCTCTTGGCCAGGTCCATATTTTAAATAATAATTGGTTCTCAATTGACTTATCTGGTTAAATAAATGTTAAATAAAAATAAATCAAATCAAATCTGCAGAAGGCCGCCGATGGTGAAGTGTGTCTTTAGTACCCTGGTTCTGAGTCTGTGAGAGTTGGGTTTAGTAAGCCAGTGTTGATGACGGAGGTCCGGGCTTACGGTTACTGCTCTCGTCAGACTCTGACACAGACAGGAAAGCAGTGGGGAAACTAAACCCTCAGCTTCCTGCAGTCAGTGAGTCAGGCCACTGAAGTGGTGATCAATACATGGTGGACAGGATGCTCCGCGCTGCAGACTAATCCTCCTCCAGAGGCCATCCGGACTGCAGTCTGCAGACAGATTACGTTACATTTAGGAAATCTGCGTTGCGTTTAGGGTTAAGGGCCTTCCATTGCATTTAGGGAATCTGCATTGCGTTCAGGGTTAACAGCCTCCATTGCGTTTAGGGGTTAGGGGTCCTGTATTACGCTTGGTTGAGCTGACATTGGCTTTATGTTTAGGGGTTTTAAATTGCAGTTAGGGAAAGGGATCTTGGTTACAATCCATTTAGTTTATCTGTGTATAACAGTTTTAGGTTAGAGATCTGGCGTTGTGTTTAGGGATAGACTTCTCTTTAGACTTTAGGATCATCCCCACTCTACAACTTTTAGGGCCAGTTTCCCGGACACAGATTAATCCCATTCCTGGACTAAAGAGGACTTCATTTTGAGATTCTCCTTTTAGTCCATATTTTTTGGTCCAGGAGTCGGCTTAATACATGTCCGGGAAACCAGTCCACATATGTTAGATGGAGTGATTGGATGTGGGTAGAATTGTCTAGTTCTGTGAAGGGGGCACTTGAAGAGGGAGTCCAGTGGAAGTCCTCGTAGAAGTGTCTCAGTGAACAATCCTAGGGTTGTATGACGCTGTGTTCCACAAACTGTGGGTGGTCTCCTGGGCTGAGTGGTAGCTCCATTTAGCAGACCTTCACCCCTCTGAACCCGGAATCATTCCACTCTCATTATAGCAGTGATGACACCATATAAGGCAGGACATTTTTATTAGATTCTAACCAATACACCTAGTGATGCTAGCAGAGAAAGCCCCAGTGCTACTTGATTCAGGCTAAAAACAGAGATTTTCTTTTCACTAAATTGTACTGAATATTTTGTATGTTCTCTGAAAGTAGAGGGATTCCTGTCCTTGGCTCGTTGGTATATTGTGGTGAGTAAAGTTTCAGGATCCACTTCGCCTCAGAGGGAGAGGGAGAGAGAGAGGGTGTGAGTGAGTGCGCGCGTGTGTGTTTGAGTAGGTAGTGTTTGCTTTCATCTGGGC
This sequence comes from Coregonus sp. 'balchen', assembly GCA_902810595.1. Classification (NCBI taxonomy): domain Eukaryota; kingdom Metazoa; phylum Chordata; class Actinopteri; order Salmoniformes; family Salmonidae; genus Coregonus; species Coregonus sp. 'balchen'. The sequence continues at coordinate 49,797,242 of LR778269.1, forward strand.
CAGCCCCGTCTCCGTGACATGTAGGGGTGGTGGGAATAGAAGAATGCAGTATGAATAATTGCACAACATGTCTCTCTTCATGGTGGGGGAGAGGGACAAAAGGATTGTGGAGGCATATGGTTAGCTGAAATGATAATAAACATTGTATGCTTGGAGACGTGTATTGCCTGCCTGACACTGACCACATTGCTTCTTAAAATGACCAACATGATAAGAATTTACATGTGTTATAATTATGTTGTAATTGCTTAAAAGTCTTTCACCAAACTTTGAGACAGTTATAATTTCCAGCTGACAGGGAGAGGATTGGGTGTTCTCTCTCAGTACTCTGCTGCGTTTTGGCCTTCTTGTTGAGAGAGACGCAAGGAGAACACACTGGCTTCTGGCCTAGAGGCTGGGGCAGGCCTCTGTTGTATTGCTGTAATGCATGATTCATCCAAAACATTATGAAGACATGAAACATGTCTCATCAGATTATATTGATATAGACATTGACATCCCTGAACTGGAGGATGATACAGTGATGTACTGTAGTAGCATGCTCCTAAGTTCAAATAGCTGTCAGTTATTTGGACCTGAATAGTTTGATATGTACAGGACTTGACACATGTTGTTCTCTAAGAAGCTAGCTACAGTAGACCTGTTGGAGTCTAGCATACTAAACCTCCCTCAGAGGGCTTTATGTTACCACAGCATGACAACACTTGGCTCCTAACAGGGGGAGAATAGGTCCAGAGACACCCATGTTCAAGTTATTTGCCATTTGGAATAAATACATTGGAAATCTTTCTGACATAGACAGAGAGAGACCCATTGAACCTTCCACAGGCCTCTCCTCCTTGAGTATAGGGTGTCCAATCAAAATATTTGGACCAATGGGTAAAATAATGTTAATTGTGTAGATAATCCTCTACGAAAACCAACGGTCCAAACCTCATGTCTCTAACATAATCCGTTCAAAATGTATTTTACCCTTGTGGGATGGTCAACATTAGGGTGACTAAATCATTGGAGGCCAGAGAAAAAAGTTGTCAAACAGTAAATCAGGAAAATAGCATTGCATCAGCTAGGCTGGATGCTGTGAGAGAATGAATGCTACCTGAGAGGCTCACCGTTGAACTCCTCATCTTTCTTTTCAAATCCGCAGGACATAAAACAATATAGAGGTAAGATAGATATCGATTTTGAGACATTACATGTAGTATTTTCATATTTTAGTATACGCTGTTCATATTAATGCGACCTAACTGTTATTTTTCGAAAAAACGTCTCACAAAAACAAGCGTATCTCTGTGAAATGTCTGAGGGCTGTTCTTATGCACGACACAACGCGGTGTGCCTGGATACAGCCGTTAGCCGTGGTATATTGGCCATATACCACAAACCCCCGAGGTGCCTTATTGCTATTATAAACTGGTTGCCAACATAATTAGAACAGTAAATACCTGTGGTATATGGTCTGGTATACCACGGCTTTCAGCCAATCAGCATTCAGGGCTCGAACAGCCCAGTTTATAATTGTCTTTATCCAACGGGTGGGTCTAATCCTGGACGCTGATTGGTTAAAACCACATTCCAGCCAGTGTCTATTCCACAAGTAACCACCAGCTAAATCTATGACGTTAAAATGCCTATTTACTCTGTTCCATCTCACTGGGCAATCCACTGTCTCATCAGCCCAGCCAGACAATTTATAAACATGATCTCAACTATAAAAAGCATCTAGACATTATCTCCTATTTCTTTTAGACTAGCAATTGGCTTTCAATAGTGGAGAATTGTATAAACCTTGCTGTCTGTCTATCTGACATTTGCAACATTGTTTCAATATTGAAATTCGATCTCCAGCTGTCCTATGGTAATGAACGTGTCAGGAGTCGGGACGAGATAGACAGGCAGGCAGCGTTTCTCAGCCAGTTGAAATCATGAATCAGCTGGCATCATTTTTATGGATATATACAAAGAAATGTCAATAGAAAATAGGTAAAACAAACAAAGTGCAGCTAGTTTGTAGTCTTTCCAGCTTCAATTTGAAGTGATTGTGTTAGCTGTGTTGTTGGCTAGCTCCTCTGAACAACAGTGTCCTGACGAGTGAGCACATTTTCTATGCCAGGCGAAATCACGCCTCATTAGCTCATTGTTATAGATGTATCCAAATAGCGTCACTAGAAAACAGCTTGAACAAATGCAAATGCTACTTTGCTGTTATTCTGGCTGCACCTTTTGACGTGACTAAGTTAGCCGTAGTTGGCTAGCTAGCAAGCAAGGAATAAGAACGTTGCCAGCCAGTAAGGCAATGGAACATTTAGAACGAACGACTGGGTCGTGTCCATAGATACAGAACAAAAAGACTGAACGACTGGGTCGCTTCTCTGGTAACCGAACCGATCGAACGAATGACCAGCCGGCTTGGGTAGCAACCCTAGATTTGTATCGGGACTATACTACCAGTCAAAAGTTTGGACACACCTACTCATTCAAGGATTTTTCTTTATTTTTTTACGATTTTCTACATAGTATAATAATAGTGAAGACATCAAAACTATGAAATAATACATATGGAATCATGTAGTAACCAAAAAAGTGTTAAATAAATCAAAATATATTTGAGACTCTTCAAATAGCCACCCTTTGCCTTGATGACAGCTTTGCACACTCTTGGCATTCTCTCAACCAGCTTCATGACGTAGTCACCAGGAATCCATTTCAATTAACAGGTGTGCCTTCTTAAAAGTTAATTTGTGGAATTGTTTTCATTCTTAATGCGTTTGAGCCAATCAGTTGTGTTGTGACAAGGTAGGGGGGGGTATACAGAAGATGGCCCTATTTGGTAAAAGACCAAGTCCATATTATGGCAAGAACAGCTCAAATAAGCAAAGAGAAACGACAGTCCATCATTACTTTAAGACATGAAGGTCAGTCAATACAGAACATTTCAATAACTTTGAAAGTTAATTCAAGTGCAGTCGCAAAAACCATCAAGCGGTATAGTGAAACTGGCTCTCATGAGGACCGCCACAGGAATGGAAGACCCAGAGTTACCTCTGCTGCAGAGGATAAGTTCATTAAAGTTACCAGCCTCAGAAATTGCAGCCCAAATAAATGCTTCACAGAGTTGAAGTAATAGACACATCTCAACATCAACTGTTCAGAGGAGACTGTGTGAATCAGGCCTTCATGGTCGAATTGCTGCAAAGAAACCACTACTAAAGGACACCAATAAGAAGAAGAGACTTGCTTGGGCCAAGAAACACGAGTAATAGACATTAGACCGGTGGAGATTTGTTCTTTGGTCTAGAGTCCAAATTTGAGATTTTTGGTTCCAACCGCCGTGTCTTTGTGAGATGCGGTGTGAGTGAACGGATGATCTCCGCATGTGTATTTCCCACCGTAAAGCATGGAGGAGGAGGAGGTGTTATGGTGTGGGGGTGCTTTGCTGGTGACACTGTCTGTGATTTATTTAGAATTCAAGGCACACTTAACCAGCATGGCTACCACAGCATTCTGCAGCGATACGACATCCCATCTGGTTTGGGCTTAGTGGGACTATCATTTGTTTTTCAACAGGACAATGACCCAACACACCTCCAGGCTGTGTAAGGGCTATTTGACCAAGATGGAGAGTGATGGAGTGCTGCATCAGATGACCTGGCCTCCACAATCCCCCGACCTCAACCCAATTGAGATGGTTTCGGATGAGTTGGACGGCAGAGTGAAGGAAAAGCAGCCAACAAGTGCTCAGCATATGTGTGAATTCCTTCAAGACAGTTGGAAAAGCATTCCAGGTGAAGCTGGTTGAGAGAATGCCAAGAGTGTGCAAAGCTGTCATCAACGCAAAGGGTGGCTATTTGAAGAATCTCAAATATATTTTGATTTGTTTAACACTTCTTTGGTGACTACATGATTCCATATGTGTTATTTCATAGTTTTGATGTCTTCACTATTATTCCACAATGTAGAAAATAGTAAAAATAAAGAAAAACCCTTGAATGAGTAGGTGTGTCCAAACTTTTGACTGGTACTGTATATCTTGTGGAAGGATGAAATAGTATGAATAAATTCATCAAAACAATATTTTTTATGTAAATATGTAAATCATTATTTGAATATGTTGGTAACCCGTTGTATGAAAGTGATAATGCCCTTGAAGCCGGTGTTTGGAGGTTATATTGGCACGGTTTGCCTTAACTTCGTCTCGGGCCTAACAACACCTGTGCCAATATATCCTCCAAACACCAGCTTCTCAGGAATTATCATTAATGGTAAAATGTATTTTATAACATAAGGAAGTGAAATGTCATCACCACCCCCTACTGAGTGCCCTCTATGATGGTGGAATGTTCTGTAGAGACGTGGTACCGGTGTGTGGGAGGGGTGAAGAGAAAGGACACAAACTATAGTCGCTAGTTCTAATCCCCGAGCCGACTAGGTGAAAAATCTGTCGATGTGCCTTTGAGCAAGGCACTCAACCCTAATTGCTCCTGTAAGTTGCTCTGGATAAGAGCGTCTGCTAAATGACTAAAATGTAAAAATGTAAAAAAATAGGTTGCTTACTGGTTAGTAGCTTTGCTAGCTAGCTTTAGAAACGAAGCTAGTGAGTTAATCATCTTTGGTAGCTAGCTAGCTAATGTAAGCTAGCAAGCTGGCTATCTTTGGCAACGAAGCCGGCTGGCTAGCTAGCTCTTTAGCTGAGTGAGTTTCATCAAAGATATTGCAGTTTGGCCTATTCCTTTAGGTTATGTTTGCTTGCTAATTACTTTGCCAGTTGTATTTACCATTGGAATATACCTAATGTATGTTTATGTAGTTCTATAGGCTTGGTCTCTCCATAAGAACTCCAGTGCAGTCAGTGCAGCTGCACCTCCCATGTGCAATTAAGTTGTCAAAATAGCCTCAGCCACCACTTGTACCGCTCTCTGAGGTTGGTTGTTACACCACTTAGCCTTGCTCATGTCTTGTATCATATACCTAATACACTGTAGTGGGGCTGGTGATGTATATCATCTCCCTAATACACTGTAGTGGGGCTGGTGATGTATATCATATACCTAATACACTGTAGTGGGACTGGTGATGTATATCATATACCTAATACACTGTAGTGGGACTGGTGATGTATATCATCTCCCTAATACACTGTAGTGGGGCTGGTGATGTATATCATATACCTAATACACTGTAGTGGGACTGGTGATGTATATCATATACCTAATACACTGTAGTGGGACTGGTGATGTATATCATATACCTAATACACTGTAGTGGGACTGGTGATGTATATCATATACCTAATACACTGTAGTGGGACTGGTGATGTATATCATATACCTAATACACTGTAGTGGGACTGGTGATGTATATCATATACCTAATACACTGTAGTGGGGCTGGTGATGTATATCATATACCTAATACACTGTAGTGGGACTGGTGATGTATATCATATACCTAATACACTGTAGTGGGACTGGTGATGTATATCATATACCTAATACACTGTAGTGGGACTGGTGATGTATATCATATACCTAATACACTGTAGTGGGACTGGTGATGTATATCATATACCTAATACACTGTAGTGGGACTGGTGATGTATATCATATACCTAATACACTGTAGTGGGACTGGTGATGTATATCATATACCTAATACACTGTAGTGGGACTGGTGATGTATATCATATACCTAATACACTGTAGTGGGGCTGGTGATGTATATCATATACCTAATACACTGTAGTGGGACTGGTGATGTATATCATATACCTAATACACTGTAGTGGGACTGGTGATGTATATCATATACCTAATACACTGTAGTGATGGGCAAAGTCAGTTTAGGGAAAGATTCCATTTGGGGTTGATGAATGATATCCCTCACTTATCTCAATGGCTTCAGTTTGGAAGATATTTCTGTGATGTTCATTATAAGCTAGAATACGTTGTTTCAATGCGTTTGAATAATGTTATTATGCAGTTAGTAAAATGTGTGACAAATAGAGGAGGAAAGACAAAACAAGAAGCAAACTGCCAGATGACCAGACCATCAGTCACATCCTTAGATCTTAACCATAAATATTAGACATTAATGAACGGTTCCCATTAAAGGCTGTGGTTGGGATTTTCCCCTTTCTGCTGTGAGGAAGAGAGGGTGAGTGTGTGCGAGTGAAAAAGAGTGTGGTGTGTGAGTCTCAGTGCAGAGTGCTTTATTGTAGCTAACACATTGCAGTTATTAGCATCGGGTGGTAGCTGTGGCTGTGCCAGCAAGGCAGAATGCTTCACATGCTCAGGCTGGGCTTGTGGTTGGCTGATGGAGACATCTGAAGGACCAGAGCCTCTCAGATCTAATTCAGGAACTATTTCTCCCTCTCTACCATTCCCATTCTGTTGCTCTCACTCTCTCTTTTCTCTACCTCTCTCTCGCTCTCTCCCCCTCTCGCTCTCTCGCTCTCCCTCTGTTCCGCTCCTTCTCTCGCTCTCTCTACCCCCCCTTTCCCCTCTCGCTCTCTCCCTTTCCCTCCCCCTCTCTCCCTCTCCCTCTCCCTCTGAATACTTATGTAAATGTGGGGTTATGTTTGTAGCTTGATGAGGGGAAAAAGACAATGTAATCCATTTTAGAATAAGGCTGTAATGTAACAAAATGTGGAAAATGTCAAGGGGTCTGAATACTTTCCGAATGCACTGTATCTCTGAAGACCATCCAGTTTTGATTTATAATTGCCAAATATTTTTCAACTGTGTTGTGATGTGTCACAAAAGTTCTGAACCTTTCTATTCTCATAGTTTCCACAGATTGTAAATTACAGATAAACATTTTCGTTTGAGAGAAACATGGGATCAACACTTTACATGTTGCGTTTATATTTTTGTTCAGTGTAATTAAAAATGAAAAGCTGAAAATGTCTTGAGTCAATAAGTATTCAACCCTTTTGTTATGGCAAGCCTAAAGTTCAGGAGTAAAAATGTACTTAACAAGTCACATAATAAGTTGCATGATTTTTGAATGACTACCTCATCTCTTTACTCGACACATACAATTATCTATAAGGTCCCTCAGTCAAGCATTACATTTCAAACACAGATTCAAACACAAAGACCAGGGAGGTTTTCCAATGCCTCACAAAGAAGTACACCTATTGGTAGATGGGTAAAAATAAAAAAAGCATACATTGAATATCCCTTTGAGCATGGTGAAGTTTTTAATTACACTTTGGATGGTGTATCAATACACCCAGTTACTACAAAGATACAGGTGTCCTTCCTAACTCAGTTGTCGAAGAGGAAGGAAACCGCTCAGGGATTTCACCACGAGGCCAATGGTGACTTTAAAACAGTTAGAGAGTTTAATGGCTGTGATGAGAGAAAACTGAGGATGGATCAACAACATTGTAGTTACTCCACAATACTAACCAAATTGATAGAGTGAAAAGAAGGAAGCCTGTACAGAATACAAATATTCCAAAACATGCATCCTGTTTGCAACATGGCACTAAAGTAAAACTGCAAAAAATCTGGCAAAAAAATGAATGTTATGTCCTGAATACAAAGTGTTATGTTTGGGGCAAATCCAAGACATCACTGAGTACCACTCTTCATATTTTCAATGTTCCTAGTTACAGTTTTGACTTAAATCTGCTTGAAAATCTGAGTTTTTTGTAAGTAAGCATTTCACTGTAAGGTCTACACCTGTTGTATTCGGTGCATGTGGCAAATAAAATTTGATTTGATTTGAAATATATGGCAAGACTTGAAAATGGCTGTCTAGCGATGATCAACAACCAACTTGACAGAGCTTGAAGAATTAGAAAAAGAACAGTGAAAATATTGTGCAATCTTAGAGACTTACCCAGAAAGACTCACAGCTGTAATCGCTGCCAAAGGTGATTTAACATGTATTGACTCTGGAATGTAAATACTTATGTAAATGAGATATTTCTGTATTTCGTTTTCCAGAAATTTGCAACATTTCTAAAAACACCTAAATACTAGCCTGTTCAACCTCTCTTTCGTATCGTCTGAGATCCCCAGAGATTGGAAAGCTGCCGCGGTCATCCCCCTCTTCAAAGGGGGTGACACTCTAGATCCAAACTGTTACAGACCTATATCCATCCTGCCCTGCCAAGTTAACAAACCAAGTTAACAAACAGATCACCGACCATTTCGAATCCCACCGTACCTTCTCCGCTATGCAATCCGGTTTCCGAGCTGGTCATGGGTGCACCTCAGCCACGCTCAAGGTCCTAAACGATATTATAACCGCGATCGATAATAGACAGTACTGGGCAGCCGTCTTCATCGACCTGGCCAAGCCTTTCGACTCTTGTCAACCACCGCATTCTTATTGGCAGACTAAATAGCCTTGGTTTCTCTAATGACTGCCTCACCTGGTTCACCAACTACTTCTCAGATAGAGTTCAATGTGTCAAATCGGAGGACCTGTTGTCTGGACCTATGGCAGTCTCTATGGGGGTGCCACAGGGTTCAATTCTTGGGCCAACTCTTTTCTCTGTGTTTATCAATGATGTCGCTCTTGCTGCTGGTGACTCTCAGATCCACCTCTACGCAGACGACACCATTTTGTATACATCTGGCCATCATTGGACACTGTGTTAACAAACCTCCAAACGAACTTCAATGCCATACAACACTCCTTCTGTAGCCTCCAACTGCTCTTAAACGCTAGTAAAACTAAATGCATGCTCTTCAATCGAACACTGCTTGCACCCGCCCGCCCGCCCGACTAGAATCACTACTCTCGGCGGGTCTGACTTAGAATATGTGGACAACTACAAATACCTAGGTGTCTGGTTAGACCGTAAACTCTCCTTCCAGACTCACATTAAGCATCTCCAATCAAAAGTTAAATCTAGAATCAGCTTCCTATTTTGCAACAAAGCCTCCTTCACTCATGCTGCCAAACATGCCCTCGTAAAACGGACTATCCTACCGATCCTTGACTTCGGCGATGTCATTTACAAAATAGCCTCCAACACTCTACTCAGCAAATTGGATGTAGTCTATCACAGTGCCATCCGTTTTGTCACCAAAGCCCCATATACTACCCACCACTGTGACCTGTATGCTCTCGTTGGCTGGCCCTCAATACATATTCGTCACCAAACCCACTGGCTCCAGGTCATCTATAAATCACTGCTAGGCTAATCCCCGCCTTATTTTAGCTCATTGGTCACCATATCAACACCCACCCGTAGTATGCGCTCCAGCAGGTATATCTCACTGGTCATCCCCAAAGCCAACACCTCCTTTGGCCGCCATTCCTTCCAGTTCTCTGCTGCCAATGACTGGAACAAATTGCAAAAATCTCTGAAGCTTTAGACTCTTATCTCCCTCACTAACTTTAAGCATCAGTTGTCAGAGCACCTTACCGATCACTGCACCTGTACACAGCCCATCTGTAATTAGCCCACCCAAATACCTCATCCCCATATTGTTATTTATTTTGCTCATTTGCACACCAGTATCTCTATTTGCACATCATCTCTTGCACATCTATCATTCCAGTGTTAATACTAATTGTAATTATTTTGCACTATAGCCTATTTATTGCCTTACCTCCATAACTTGCTACATTTGCACACACTGTATATATATATTTTCTGTTGTATTTTTGACTTTATGTTTTTGTTTTACCCCATATGTAACTCTGTGTTGTTGTTTTTATCACACTGCTTTGCTTTATCTTGGCCAGGTCGCAGTTGTAAATGAGAACTTGTTCTCAACTGGCTTACCTGGTTAAATAAAGGTGGAAAAAAAGGCTGTAACACAACAAAATGTGGAATAAGTCAACGGGTATGAATACATTCTGAAGGCATCATAATGTCCCAACTCTCTAAGTATATGTCTGGATATACCACCCTACTACTAGGTCTGATGTAGAAGCTTCCAGAATTAACCTGTAGCCATATCGCTGTGGCACTTATCAACCCACGACTAACCATTATTATCAATTACCCACTTATCACCCCACGACTAACCATTATTATCAATTTCCCACTTATCAACCCACGACTAACCATTATTATCAATTACCCACTTATCACCCCACGACTAACCATTATTATCAATTACCCACTTATCAACCCACGACTAACCATTCTCCAACGTTAAAACGTCTGCACAGCAACTGTGATCAAGTAGCCTAATGCTCTTCAGGTTAGTCAGTCAGCAAAGGACTGCTGCTATTGTTGGCTTTCAAGACGTCCCAGTCAGACAGGCGAGAACATAGAAAATATAGAACGGGTCTCCCCATTCAAGTTAATGATTGCAGGGTTAGAGGTTCCAATCCCTTTCTATAGATAGTATGTGTATGGTGGAGAAGCCCTTTAGTGCTAGTCTCTCTCTCTCTCTCTACCCCCTTCCTGTTGGTTCTCTGCTGTTATTCTGGCCATGTCGTGTGCTGATATTAAACAGTTTGACTTGGGTACTATGGAGGGTTCTGTTGGCAGGGTATCCCACTGTGACATCATCACCGCCAGGCTAGGGTCGTTGTGTGATGCCTCTCTCTCAGTCCCAGAGTCTGGCAGTGGGCTTGGAACATTTACATGTCAGTAATTTAGCAGACGCTCTTATCCAGAGTGCATACATCATTTTTTTGAATTTTTCATACTGGCCCCCCGTGGGAATCGAACCCACAACCCTGGCGTTGCAAACGCCATGCTCTACCAACTGAGCTGCATCCCTGCCGGCCATTCCCTCCCCTACCCTGGGCCAATTGTGTGCCGCCCCATGGGTCTCCCGGTCTAACCAGGATCTCTAGTGGCACAGCTAGCACTGCGATGCAGTGCCTTAGACCACTGCGCCACTCGGGAGACTCGGGAACCTTAGAAGCTTCCCTTTAATGAACATGTTTCATTTCTGGGCTCCTGAATCTATAGTGCCTTGCAAAATTATTCATCCCCCTTGGCGTTTTTCCTATTTTGTTGCATTATAACCTGTAATTTAAATGGATTTTTATTTGGATTTCATGTAATGGACATACACAAAATAGTCCAGATTGGTGAAGTGAAATGAAAAAAAAACTGTTTCAAACAATTCAAAAAAATTAAGTAACGGAAAAGTGGTGCGTGCATATGTATTTTGCTATGAAGCCCCTAAATAAGATCTGGTGCAACCAATTACCTTCAGAAGTCACATAATTAGTTAAATAAAGTCCACCTATGTGCAATCTAAGTGTCACATGATCTGTCACATGATCTCAGTATATATACACCTTTTCTGAAAGGGCCCAGAGTCTGCAACACCACTAAGCAATGGGCACGCTCAAGTTTTCTGTTTTTTTGTCTTATTTCTTGTTTGTTTCACCCCCAAAAATATTTTGCATCTTCAAAGTGGTAGGCATGTTGTGTAAATCAAATGATACAATCCCCACAAAAATCCATTTTAATTCCAGGTTGTAAGGCAACAAAATAGGAAAAATGCCAAGCGGGGTGAATAATTTCGCAAGCCACTGTAGGCACATGTTTTGATGAATAAGAGTGCTTTCAAAGCTAGAATGTGCTGCTTTAGTAACACTTCTGGTATCTCAGAGCCTTGTAAACAGTTCCACTTTTAGAATTGATAACATTAACATCTGTGCAGCCTGGTTGCTTTGTAGAGGGTGAGCTAATTTTCTAGGTATGAGTTTTTATTTTTTATACTTAAATTACAGATGATTTTGTTTTGGTTATAAAAGAAAAAAGCGTAATCTCCAAGTCAAGCAGAGTGGTGGGTTTCACTAGGCGGTTTGACGTTAGGGCCATGTTGTTTATCTGTCTGGTGAATACCAACATATACACGATCCTTAGTAGTCCTGTTTAGCTGAGATGCTGTGGTTTCACTAAACACATTGGGCTTGGAATTGAAAATAAACAAGTTTAATGGAAGAATTATAATTGCTGTTTTTTTTTAGTAGATTGAATTGAAAATCGTAACATTGATTTATTTCAGTTAAGTTGAAAAATGTAATGTAGTGTTTGAAAGGTTTGGTGCTGAAAGTAGATGGTAGCTACACTACATTATAACTGGGTCCTGGTATCCAGAGCCATGTTTTATTGTAGTTCTCCTGCACCATGAAGTCCTGTATGTAGCCAGGTCAGCAGCTCTAGGCTCTAAGATGAGTTTTCTGCATGTTTTGAATTAGTTAATTAAAAACCCAAGGAACTCAATTGTAGTTGGCCAAAATCATGAAGCTGAGCAGGCAGTAACGTCCCAAATGGCATCCTATACCCTATGGGCCCTGGTCAAAAGTAGTGCACTATATATACATAGGGAATAGTGTGTACACTATATACAGTTGAAGTCGGAAGTTAACATACACCTTAGCCAAATACATTTAAACTCAGTTTTTCACAATTCCTGACATTTAATCCTTGTAAGAATTCCCTGTCTTAGGTCAGTTAGGATCACCACTTTCTTTTTAAAATGTGAAATGTCAGAATAATAGTAGAGAGAATTATTTATTTAAGCTTTTATGTATTTCATCACATTCCCAGTGGGTCAGAAGTTTACATACACTCAATTAGTATTTTGGTAGCATTGCCTTTAAATTGTTTATCTTGTGTCAAACGTTTCGGGTAGCCTTCCACAAGCTTCCCACAATAAGTTGGGTGAATTTTGGCCCATTCCTCCTGACAGAGCTGGTGTAACTGAGTCAGGTTTGTAGGCCTCCTTGCTCGCACACGCTTTTTCAGTTCTGCCCACACATTTTCTATAGGATTGAGGTCACGGCTTTGTGATGGCCACTCCAATACTTTGACTTTGTTGTCCATAAGCCATTTTGCCACAACTTTGGAAGTATGCTTGGGGTCATTGTCCATTTGGAAGACCCATTTGCGACCAAGCTTTAACTTCCTGACTGATGTCTTGAGATGTTGCTTCAATATATCCACATAATTTTCCTTCCTCATGATGCCATCTATTTTGTGAAGTGCACCAGTCCCTCTTACAGCAAAGCACCCCCACAGCATGATGCTGCCACCCCCGTGCTTCACGGTTGGGATGGTGTTCTTCGGCTTGCAAGCAACCCCTTTTTTCCTCCAAACATAACGATGGTCATTATGGCCAAACAGTTCTATTTTTGTTTCATCAGACCAGAGGACATTTCTCCAAAAAGTACGATCTTTGTCCCCATGTGCAGTTGCAAACCGTAGTCTGGCTTTTTTATGGCGTTTTGGAGCAGTGGCTTCTTCCTTGCTGAGCGGCCTTTAAGGTTATGTCAATATAGGACTCGTTTTACTGTGGATATAGATACTTTTGTACCTGTTTCCTCCAGCATCTTCACAAGGTCCTTTGCTGCTGTTCTTTTCGCACCAAAATACGTTCGTCTTTAGGAGACAGAACGCGTCTCCTTCCTGAGCGGTTTGACGGCTGCGTGGTCCCATGGTGTTTATACTTGCGTACTATTGTTTGTACAGATGAATGTGGTACCTTCAGGCGTTTGGAAATTGCTCCCAATGATGAACCAGACTTGTGGAGGTCTACAATTTTCTGATTTTCCCATGATGTCAAGCAAAGAGGCACTGAGTTTTGAAGGTAGGCCTTGAAATACTTCCACAGGTACACCTCCAATTGACTCAAATGATGTCAATTAGCCTATCAGAAGCTTCTAAAGCCATGCCATCATTTTCTGGAATTTTCCAAGCTGTTTAAAGGCACAGTCAACTTAGCGTATGTAAACGTTTGACCCACTTGAATTGTGATACAGTGAATTATAAGTGAAATAATCTGTCTGTAAACAATTGTTGGAAAAATTACTTGTGTCATGCACAAAGTAGATGTTCTAACCGACTTGCCAAAACTATAGTTTGTTAACAAGAAATTTGTGGAGTTGTTGAAAAAACGAGTTTTAAACACTCCAACCTAAGTGTATGTAAACTTCCTACTTCAACTGTAGCGAATAGGGTGCTATTTGGGATACATCGCAGGTTTCTTATTCATCATAGTTTTCTCATAACAAGCAACCTAGTTTTCAGGAACCAGTGGACTGACTGCGGGTTTAGTGTTTCTCCCAGTTAGACAAATGGGGGCTGAGGAATCCAGCAATACATTTATAAGACTTAATGCTGCGCACTGTGTACTTATCAGGGCGGTGATATTTAATCAACGCTGTACAGCCGTTGTTCATCCTACAGATATCCTATCCCAGTAGAGAATGCAATCCCTCAGAGGGAGAGGGGTGAGACGGAGAGAGAGAACAGGGAAAAGGCTAGAGAATGCAATCCCTCAGAGGGAGAGGGGTGAGACGGAGAGAGAGAACAGGGAAAAGGCTAGAGAATGCAATCCCTCAGAGGGAGAGGGGTGAGACGGAGAGAGAGAATGGGGAAAAGGCTAGAGAATGCAATCCCTCAGAGGGAGAGGGGTGAGGCGGAGAGAGAGAACGGGGAAAAGGCTAGAGAATGAAAGGGAGAATGGCTGAAATGTAATGAGCTGTTTTCAGTAAGGTAATGATTCAGAGTGTACCACTATGTGATGTTCGTGGCAGTTGTAATCCCTGAGATCTGTCACGGTGGGTTCCAGCTCCATAACTGTGTGTTTGTACTTTAGTCAGCTCTTTAGATTGAGGCAGTATAAAGGACTGACTGGCCCCAGCCCTGCCTGGCAGACACACCTGGGTTGAAATACTATTTTTTTTTAAACAAAAGTAAAAATGATAACCACAAGTCCAGTCACTCGTGTGGGTTTGAAAGTTAAAAAGCCGTTAATGTATGGGCTAAGTCATTATTAAAATACAGCAACACCTTCATCAGGGTGTCAGATTCCTGACAGGCCGCCCCCAGGTGGTGAAGGTAGGCAACAACACATCCGCCACGCTGATCCTCAACACGGGGGCCCCTCAGGGGTGCGTGCTCAGTCCCCTCCTGTACTCCCTGTTCACCCATGACTGTGTGGCTGCGCACGACTCCAACACCATCATTAAGTTTGCAGACGACACAATTGTAGTCAGCTCTTTAGATTGAGGCAGTATAAAGTACTGCCTCAGGAGATTTGGCATGGGTCCCCAGATCCTCAAAAGGTTATACAGCTGCACCATCGAGAGCATCTTGACCGGTTGCATCACCGCCTGGTATGGCAACTGCTCGGCATCTTATTGTAAGGCGCTACAGAGGGTAGTTTGTACGGCCCAGTACATCACTGGGGCCAAGCTTCACAGAGGAAGGCCCAAAACATTGTCAAGGACTCCAGTCACCCTAGTCATAGACTGTTCTCTCTGCTACCGCACGGCAAGCGGTACTGGAGCACCAAGTCTAGGTCCAAAAGGCTCCTTAACAGCTTCTACCCTCAAGCCATAAGACTGTTGAACAATTAATCAAATGGCAACCCGGACTATTTACATTGACCCCCCCCCCCTCCATTTGTTTTTACACTGCTACTACCGGCTGTTTATTATCTATCATAGTCACTGTACCCCTACCTACATGTTCAAATTACCTCGACTAACCTGTACCCCCGCACATTGACTCGGTACCGGTACCCCCGCACATTGACTCGGTACCGGTACACCCTGTATATAGCCTCGTTATTGTTATTCTATTGTGTTACTTTTTATTTTATTTTATTTTTTACTTTAGTTTATTTAGTAAATATTTTCTTAACTCTATTTCTTGAACTGCATTGTTGGTTAAGGGCTTGTAAGTAAGCATTTCACGGTAAGGTCTACACCTGTTGTATTCGGTGCAAGTGACAAATAAAGTTTGATTTGATTTGGAAGGGCTGATCACTGACAACGATGAGACAGCCTATAGGGAGGAGGTCAGAGAACTGGCAGTGTGTTGCCAGGACAACAACCTCTCCCTCAACGTGATTAAGACA
Organism: Coregonus sp. 'balchen'; assembly: GCA_902810595.1. NCBI lineage: Eukaryota > Metazoa > Chordata > Actinopteri > Salmoniformes > Salmonidae > Coregonus > Coregonus sp. 'balchen'. The sequence goes on from LR778269.1 coordinate 49,813,051, forward strand.
AAGGAGATGATCGTGGACTACAGGAAAAGGAGGGACGAACCCCCATTCACATCGACGGGGCTGTAGTGGAGCGGGTCGAGAGCTATGTTCCTCCACATCACTAAGGACCTATCATGGTCCCAACACACCAACTCAGTCATGAAGAGGCCACGACAACGCCTCTTCCCCTTCAGGAGGCTTAAAATATTTGGCATGGGCCCTCAGATCCTCAAACTGTCTGCATCACCGCTTGGTATGGCAACTTCTCAGTATCCAACCGCAGGCCCAGTACATCACTGGGGACGAGCTCCCTGCCATCCAGGACCTATATACCAGGCGGTGTCAGAGGAAGGCCCTAAAAATGGTCAATTACTCCAGCCTTTCACAATCTTCATGTGCTGCTGGTACTCTGTTTATTATCTATCCTGATTACCTAGTCACATTTACCCCTAGCTACATGTACATATTACCTCCACTAACTGGTACCCCTGCATAGTGACTGTACTGGTACTCCTTGTATATAGTCTCATTACTACCTCGTACCCCTACATAGTGACTCTGTACTGGTACTCCTTGTATATAGTCTCATTACTACCTCGTACCCCTGCACAGTGACTCTGTACTGGTACTCCTTGTATATAGTCTCATTACTACCTCGTACCCCTACACAGTGACTCTGTACTGGTACTCCTTGTATATAGTCTCATTACTACCTCGTACCCCTGCACAGTGACTCGGTACCGGTACTCCTTGTATATAGTCTCATTACTACCTCATACCCCTACACAGTGACTCTGTACTGGTACTCCTTGTATATAGTCTCATTACTACCTCATACCCCTACACACTGACTCTGTACTGGTACTCCTTGTATATAGTCTCATTACTACCTCGTACCCCTACATAGTGACTCTGTACTGGTACTCCTTGTATATAGTCTCATTACTACCTCGTACCCCTACACAGTGACTCTGTACTGGTACTCCTTGTATATAGTCTCATTACTACCTCATACCCCTACACACTGACTCTGTACTGGTACTCCTTGTATATAGTCTCATTACTACCTCATACCCCTACACAGTGACTCTGTACTGGTACTCCTTGTATATAGTCTCATTACTACCTCATACCCCTACACACTGACTCTGTACTGGTACTCCTTGTATATAGTCTCATTACTACCTCATACCCCTACACAGTGACTCTGTACTGGTACTCCTTGTATATAGTCTCATTACTACCTCATACCCCTACACACTGACTCTGTACTGGTACTCCTTGTATATAGTCTCATTACTACCTCGTACCCCTACATAGTGACTCTGTACTGGTACTCCTTGTATATAGTCTCATTACTACCTCGTACCCCTACACAGTGACTCTGTACTGGTACTCCTTGTATATAGTCTCATTACTACCTCATACCCCTACACACTGACTCGGTACTGGTACTCCTTGTATATAGCCTCATTACTACCTCGTACCCCTACACAGTGACTCTGTACTGGTACTCCTTGTATATAGTCTCATTACTACCTCATACCCCTACACACTGACTCGGTACTGGTACTCCTTGTATATAGTCTCATTACTACCTCATACCCCTACACAGTGACTCTGTACTGGTACTCCTTGTATATAGTCTCATTACTACCTCGTACCCCTACACAGTGACTCTGTACTGGTACTCCTTGTATATAGTCTCATTACTACCTCATACCCCTACACACTGACTCGGTACTGGTACTCCTTGTATATAGCCTCATTACTACCTCGTACCCCTACACAGTGACTCTGTACTGGTACTCCTTGTATATAGTCTCATTACTACCTCATACCCCTACACACTGACTCGGTACTGGTACTCCTTGTATATAGTCTCATTACTACCTCATACCCCTACACACTGACTCGGTACTGGTACTCCTTGTATATAGCCTCATTACTACCTCGTACCCCTACACAGTGACTCTGTACTGGTACTCCTTGTATATAGTCTCATTACTACCTCATACCCCTACACACTGACTCGGTACTGGTACTCCTTGTATATAGTCTCATTACTACCTCATACCCCTACACAGTGACTCTGTACTGGTACTCCTTGTATATAGTCTCATTACTACCTCGTACCCCTACACAGTGACTCTGTACTGGTACTCCTTGTATATAGTCTCATTACTACCTCATACCCCTACACACTGACTCGGTACTGGTACTCCTTGTATATAGTCTCATTACTACCTCATACCCCTACACAGTGACTCTGTACTGGTACTCCTTGTATATAGTCTCATTACTACCTCATACCCCTACACACTGACTCTGTACTGGTACTCCTTGTATATAGTCTCATTACTACCTCATACCCCTACACACTGACTCTGTACTGGTACTCCTTGTATATAGCCTCATTACTACCTCATACCCCTTCACAGTGACTCTGTACTGGTACTCCTTGTATATAGTCTCATTACTACCTCATACCCCTACATAGTGACTCTGTACTGGTACTCCTTGTATATAGTCTCATTACTACCTCGTACCCCTGCACAGTGACTCGGTACTGGTCCTCCTTGTATATAGCCTCATTATTACCTCATACCCCTACACAGTGACTCGGTACTGGTACTCCTTGTATATAGTCTCATTATTGTTATTTTATTGTGTTAGTATTTCCTTTTTTATTTGCTAATTTTCTGACTTTTTAACTCTGCGTTGTTGGTTAAGGGCTTGTTAGTCAGCATTTCATGGTAAAGTCTAGACCTGTTGTATTCGGCGCATGTGACAAATAACATTTGATTTGATAAAATGTTATTTGAGTTGAGATTATCAGATTATTGTCAAGACTATTTGAAATATTTTTCACACATTTTATCTGTGGTTGATTGAGCTTGCCTGATGTAATGGAACCAATACAATAATCGCAAAATGTGAAACCCCGCCCATCTGGCACTCCAGACAGGCTAAAGCAAATGCTGGCAGCCTTCCTGTCAGCCCCAGGTCTGCTGGCAGCCTTCCTGTCAGCCCCAGGTCTGCTGGCAGCCTTCCTGTCAGCCCCAGGTCTGCTGGCAGCCTTCCTGTCAGCCCCAGGTCTGCTGGCAGCCTTCCTGTCAGCCCCAGGTCTGCTGGCAGCCTTCCTGTCAGCCCCAGGTCTGCTGGCAGCCTTCCTGTCAGCCCCAGGTCTGCTGGCAGCCTTCCTGTCAGCCCCAGGTCTGCTGGCAGCCTTCCTGTCAGCCCCAGGTCTGCTGGCAGCCTTCCTGTCAGCCCCAGGTCTGCTGGCAGCCTTCCTATTAGCCCCAGGTCTGCTGGCAGCCTTCCTATTAGCCCCAGGTCTGCTGGCAGCCTTCCTATTAGCCCCAGGTCTGCTGGCAGCCTTCCTATTAGCCCCAGGTCTGCTGGCAGCCTTCCTATTAGCCCCAGGTCTGCTGGCAGCCTTCCTATTAGCCCCAGGTCTACTGCCAGCCTTCCTGTCAGCCCCCTCATTTACCTCTGTCTGTACAAGGAGAAATTTAGACCCAGTCTGCGTCCCAAATGCACCCTATTCCCTTTATAGTACACTGCTGTTGACCAGAGTGTACTATTTAATCACACCCTAATGGCTTTCTGCATTTGTTCCAGTTTCATTAAAAAAACATTAGCAGCTCATTTCTACTTTAGTTGATGGATGTGTTTGAAGGGGAAGAAAGGTAATTTGAGTCAATTGTGATGTATGTTATGGAACAGGAAGCTGTGATGTCTGTTATGGAACAGGATGTTGTGATGTCAGTTATGGAACAGGATGTTGTGATGTCTGTTATGGAACAGGAAGCTGTGATGTCTGTTATGGAACAGGATGTTGTGATGTCTGTTATGGAACAGGATGCTGTGATGTCTGTTATGGAACAGGATGCTGTGATGTCGGTTATGGAACAGGATACTGTGATGTCGGTTATGGAACAGGAAGCTGTGATGTCTGTTATGGAACAGGATGTTGTGATGTCGGTTATGGAACAGGAAGCTGTGATGTCTGTTATGGAACAGGATGCTGTGATGTCGGTTATGGAACAGGATACTGTGATGTCGGTTATGGAACAGGAAGCTGTGATGTCGGTTATGGAACAGGAAGCTGTGATGTCGGTTATGGAACAGGAAGCTGTGATGTCGGTTATGGAACAGGATGTTGTGATGTCTGTTATGGAACAGGATGTTGTGATGTCGGTTATGGAACAGGAAGCTGTGATGTCTGTTATGGAACAGGATGCTGTGATGTCGGTTATGGAACAGGATACTGTGATGTCGTTTATGGAACAGGAAGCTGTGATGTCGGTTATGGAACAGGAAGCTGTGATGTCTGTTATGGAACAGGATGTTGTGATGTCGGTTATGGAACAGGATGTTGTGATGTCTGTTATGGAACAGGATGTTGTGATGTCGGTTATGGAACAGGAAGCTGTGATGTCTGTTATGGAACAGGATGTTGTGATGTCTGTTATGGAACAGGATGTTGTGATGTCTGTTATGGAACAGGATGTTGTGATGTCTGTTATGGAACAGGATGTTGTGATGTCTGTTATGGAACAGGATGTTGTGATGTCTGTTATGGAACAGGATGTTGTGATGTCTGTTATGGAACAGGATGCTGTGATGTCTGTTATGGAACAGGAAGCTGTGATGTCTGTTATGGAACAGGAAGCTGTGATGTCGGTTATGGAACAGGAAGCTGTGATGTCTGTTATGGAACAGAAATCTGTGACCATCAAAGCCGTATTTTACGATATGCTGGGATTGATTCACGGATCGGTTTGGGTTTGAACTTTACCTTCTATAACAGTATTTGAATGTTTGGTTTGTTAAATGTGATACACCATGTGTAATGTCCATTTTTATAGTTTACTTCGCTACTAGTCATCTGTCGCTCTCGCTCTCGCTCTCGCTCTCGCTCTCGCTCTCGGTCTTGCTCTCTCTCCATGCCGCTTCCCACACAGACCTAGCCCCGGCCATGTCACTCAAGGAGTGCATTGGTTGTTCCTCGACCAGGAGACACTTGCGTTCAGTCTACATGGTCAAAGCAGCACATGTGTTGTTCCTCTACCAGGAGACTCTCTCTTCAGTCTCTACATGGTCAATGCAGAACATGCAACAATGTTGATGACAACGATGCTGTTTCCACTTTGCTTCTTAATATAAATCCACCAGTGTTCTATAATTACCACTATTAGTTTGTGTTTCCTACATCTGCAAACAGCTAGTTTGTCTTTTCTTAGCAAGTTGTGGCTAAGTCGTGTTAGCCGCTAATGCTAATCGCTAGTTAGCTGGTAGCTAGTCAGTGGTGTTACTGCTGTTGTAGACCAGTGGTAGCTAGTCAGTGGTGTTACTGATGCTGCTGCTGTAGACCAGTGGTAGCTAGTCAGTGGTGTTACTGATGCTGCTGCTGTAGACCAGTGGTAGCTAGTCAGTGGTGTTACTGCTGCTGCTGTGTTGTAGACCAGTGGTAGCTAGTCAGTGGTGTTACTGATGCTGCTGTTGTAGACCAGTGGCAGATAGCGCAATCTGAAACACATCACAAACACCCAATCTTTAAACATTTGTTGGCAACTTGGCTTCTGTGCTTTGTTTAGTGAATGGTAATGTACACCTCCTTGGCCCTGGCCTCTCGTTCTCTCTGATTGTATGGGCCCCAGCCTCAACCCTGGCCTCTCTCTCTCGCTCTCTCGCTCTGTGTGATTGTGTTTCCTTGCTGCCACTTCTCACTACTCAGTACTCTGCAGCACAGTGGCTGGTGAAATAGTCTGAGGGGATCATCTAGAAGTGGACCTGTAGCTGTCTGGTAATGGTGGTGGTGGTAGAGAGGGGGTCTGATTGCCCCGGCCTCCCCAGGGACGTCTCTCTCTGCGTGGGTCGTGACATGGGGGACAAGGCCTCAACGTGTCGGGGAGAGGGGGGGAGTCTGTTTGAGATAAGGCGCTATCGGGTTACCCTCAATTTATTTTCTCACTGCTTGGGTGTTCGTTCGTTTGTCCTCGCTCCACCCCCCCCCAATCCCTCCCTCCTCTCATCCCCTCTCTCCCCTCCCACCCCGCTCACCTCCCTCCTCTCAGGCCCCCTCCTCTCCCTCCCCCTGCTCCCTCCCTCCCTCCTCTCCACCCCTCTCGTCCCCTCCCCCTCTCCTCCCTCCACGCCACCCCCTCTCTCCCTCCCCCGCTCCCTCCACTCACGCCCCTCTCCCTCCCTCCACTCACCCCCTCCTCCCGCCCCCTCCTCTCATCCTCCCCCCCCGCTATCCCTCCCCCACGCCTCCCTCCCTCCTCTTCTCTCCCTCCCCGCTCTCCCCTCCCTCCTCTCACCCCCGTCTCCTCCCTCCTCTCGCCCCCTCATCCCCCCCGCTCCCTCTCTCCAGGCACACTGCTTTGATGTCACTCTGAGTTCACTGAGCCCAGGAGAGGAAAAACAACAATAACATTAGAAGGTGTTTATCAAGCGAGCTTTCTGTTGGACACTCTCTCTCATTAATCCAGTGGAACACTGTGGAAATGACCAGTTTGACTAATGTTTAGTTTAGTAGTGTTAGCAGCTCCCTTCAGCCCCGCCCCCATTCCTTCCAGCCTATAGTTTAGTAGTGCTAGCAGGTCCCCTCAGCCCCGCCCCCATCCCTTCCAGCCTATAGTTTAGTAGTGTTAGCAGCTCCCTTCAGCCCCGCCCCCATCCCTTCCAGCCTATAGTTTAGTAGTGCTAGCAGCTCCCTTCAGCCCCACCCCCATCCCTTCCAGCCTATAGTTTAGTAGTGCTAGCAGGTCCCCTCAGCCCCGCCCCCATCCCTTCCAGCCTATAGTTTAGTAGTGCTAGCAGCTCCCCTCAGCCCCGCCCCCATACCTTCCAGCCTATAGTTTAGTAGTGCTAGCAGCTCCCTTCAGCCCCGCCCCCATCCCTTCCAGCCTATAGTTTAGTAGTGCTAGCAGGTCCCCTCAGCCCCGCCCCCGTACCTTCCAGCCTATAGTTTAGTAGTGCTAGCAGCTCCCCTCAGCCCCGCCCCCAGCCCTTCCAGCCAATAGTTGATAAATCACTCACTAATTTGTGGAAAATAATACAGAGCTGAATTGGCCGTTGTGAAATAGAACGGCTACATTATGTCATATTTTAACTTTTCAGAAAATGTTTTATTTCGGGATAATGAAAATAAATGTGGCTGCTTTGTTTTGCTTTGGGCAAATTGATGTTGAAACAATGACCTTGAACACAGCAGAGAGATGGCGGTGGAGAGTTGAGGTCGTTTATTTTTCAAGTTGTTCATTCCTTCTATTTATTTACTTCTAGTTCAGTAGGGTTGAAACTTTTTACGACCATACTTTGTTTAAACAATTACCGAATGTGTGTTTTGAATTAGTGTGTCCAAGCTTAATTTACTGTCTGCACGGGTCAAACCTGTTGCTTATTGTGAGTACAGAGAGAGAGAATTCCCTTTTGATTTAATTGTTTGTATTGTGTAGTTAGTAATATTATCCTGGGGGTGGAGCCTGGGGGATAGAGGGAGGGGTGTGGAGGCTGGGAGGGGTGTGGAGGCTGGGAGGGGTGTGGAGGCTGGGAGGGGTGTGGAGGCTGGGAGGGGTGTGGAGGCTGGGAGGGGTGTGGAGGCTGGGAGGGGTGTGGAGGCTGGGAGGGGTGTAGAGGCTGGGAGGGGTGTAGAGGGAGGGGAGGGGAGGCTAGGGGTAGAGGGAGTGGATGCTGGGGTTGGAAGGACGGGTGTGGAGGCTGGGGAGTGGAGGCTGGGGGGGAGGGAGGGGGTAGAGGGAGTGGAGGCTGGGGATGGAGGGAGGGGATGAGGGAGGGAGGGGATGAGGGAGGGAGTGGAGGCTGGGGTGGAGGGAGGGGAGTGGAGGCTGGGGGTAGAGGCTGGGGTAGAGAGAGATGATAGAGGGAGGGGGTGGAGGCTGGGGGTAGAGGGAGGGGGGTGGAGGCTGGGGAGTGGGGGGTGGAGGCTGGGGAGTGGAGGGAGGGGGGTGGAGGCTGGGGAGTGGAGGGAGTGGGTGGAGCCTGGGGGGTAGAGGGAGGGGGTGGAGTCTGGGGGTAGAGGGAGTGGGGTGGAGGCTGGGGAGTGGAGGGAGTGGGGTGGAGGCTGGGGAGTGGAGGGAGTGGGGTGGAGGCTGGGGAGTGGAGGGAGTGGGGTGGAGGCTGGGGAGTGGAGGGAGTGGGGGTGGAGGCTGGGGAGTGGAGGGAGTGGGGGTGGAGGCTGGGGAGTGGAGGGAGTGGGGTGGAGGCTGGGGAGTGGAGGGAGTGGGTGGAGCCTGGGGGGTAGAGGGAGGGGGTGGAGCCTGGGGGTAGAGGGAGTTTGGTGGCGCCTGGGGGGTGGAGGGAGGGGGTGGAGCCTGGGGGTAGAGGGAGGGGGTGGAGCCTGGGGGTAGAGGGAGGGGGTGGAGCCTGGGGGGTGGAGGCTGGTGGGTGAAAGGAGGGGAATGGAGGCTGGGGAATGGAGGAGGGGTGGAGAGAGGAGGGTGATGGGTGAATTTGATTGAGTGGGAGTGGGGGGTGAAGGGTGGAGAGTTGCTGGGGGGGGTGGAGACTGACTGTATAACCTTTAGCTCTACAGGGTTCACCCCAGGGGTTAATGACTGACCCCTCTCATTGAGGTTGAGAAGTTCAAGGCCGACCACCAATACTGCAGACATTGTTAGCAGAAAACAGGATCCCCCATTATAGTGAAGGGGAAATGGCTATCTTCGTGGTCAATCTTTGTGTAAATAAAACATGTTTTAGAAGACAACCATAGTATCAATAATTGTTTCTAATACACCAGATATACACTACATGACCAAAAGTCTGCTCATCGAACATCTCATTCCAAAATCATGGGCATTAATATGAGTTGGTCCCCATTTTCTGCTATAACAGCCTCCACTCTTCTGGGAAGGCTTTCCACTAGATGTTGGAACATTGCTGCGGGGACTTGCTTCCATTCAGCCACAAGAGCATTAGTGAGGTCGGGCACTGATGTTGGGCGATTAGGCCTGGCTCATAGTCGGCCTTCCAATTCATCCCAAAGGTGTTCGATGGGGTTGAGGTCAGGGCTTTGTGCAGGCCAGTCAAATTCTTCCACACCGATATCGACAAATCATTTCTGTATGGACCTTGCTTTGTGCACGGGGGCATTGTCATGCTTCAAAAGGAAACGGCCTTCCCCAAACTGTTGCCATAAAGTTGGAAGCACAGAATCGTCTAGAATGTCATTGTATGCTGTAGCATTAAGATTTCCCTTCACTGGAACTAAGGGGCCTAGCCCGAACCATGAAAAACAGCCCCAGCCCATTATTCCTTCTCCACCAAACTTTACAGTTGGCGCTATGCATTGGGGCAGGTAGTGTTCTCCTGGCATCCGCCAAACCCAGATTAGTCTGTCGGACTGTCAGATGGTGAAGCGTGATTCATCACTGCTCCAGAGTCCAATGGCGGCGAGCTTTACACCCCTCCAGCCGATGCTTGGTATTGCGCATGGTGATCTTAGGCTTGTGTGCGGCTGCTCGGCCATGGAAACCCATTTCATGAAGCTCCCGACGAACACTTCTTGTGCTGACGTTGCTTCCAGAGGCAGTTTGGAACTTGGTAGTGAGTATTGCAACCGAGGACTGACCATTTTTACGCGCTACGCGCTTCAGCAGTCGGTGGTCTCGTTCTGTGAGCTTGTGTGGCCTACCACTTCGTGGCTGAGCTTTTGTTGCTCCTAGACGTTTCCACTTCACAATAACAGCACTTACAGTTGACCGGGGCAGCTCTAGCAGGGCAGAAATTTGATGAACTGACTTATAGGAAAGGTGGCATCCTATGACGGTGCCACGTTGAAAGTCACTGAGCTCATCAGTAAGGCCATTCTACTTCCAATGTTTGTCTATGGAGATTGCGTGGCGGTGTGCTCGATTTTATACACCTGTCAGCAACGGGTGTGGCTGAAATAGCCAAATCCACTAATTTGAAGGGGTGTCCACATACTTTTGTATATATAGTGTATGTCCTTGAACCGATAATTTTAAAATTGCACAAAGAAGTAGTAGTCAGGGGTGAGTGCTTTGCTGTACTCCCTGTTCACCCACGACTGCGTGGCCAAGCACGACTCCACACCATCATTAGGTTTGCTGACGACACAACAGCCACGACACCCATTAACATCGACAGGGCTGTATTGGAGCGGGTCGAGAGTTTCAACTTCCTTGGTGTCCACATCACCAACAAACTATCCTGGTCCAAACACACCAAGACAGTCATGAAGAGGGCACAAAAACACATTTTCCCTCTCAGGAGACTGAAAAGATTTGGCATGGGTCCCCAGATCCTCAAAACGTTCTACAGCTGCACCATCGAGAGCATCCTGACCGGTTGCATCACCGCCTGGTATGGCAACTGCTCGGCATTCAGTCACTCAAGTCGCACGGCAAGCGGTACGGAGCGCCAAGTCTAGCTCCTTAACAGCTACTACCCCCAAGCCATAAGACTGCTGAACAATTAATCAAATGGCTACCCAGACTATTTACATTTCCCCCCTTGAGTTACTCAATGAGAGGGGGCAGCACTGAGCTAGCCTGCAACGTCACTTCCTGGAGGAGCTCAAACTGTGCATGTTGTTTCCATGAGCAGCCATCTTAGCAAGCTAAAAAGCGACTTCCTTTGCTTCAAATGCGCTATCGAGTCTTCACATAGGAATGAATGGTGTCACGTGATCGATGGCTTTGTCCTTTGTTTTTCCATTCATTGGTTCACCCCTCAGACAAGGCCACAGAGCAGCAGCAGGGGCGCTCTGTCTGTCTGAGGGCCTAGAGCCAGACGTCTACAGGGCAGAGGGGGGAGAGAGGTCATGCTTGGTCTTCCTGTGCCCTAACCCTCCATGGGTGCCCACTTACTTTCTGGGTAGGGGGTCCCCCTCTCCTGTCACTCACACTGGCAGGGCTTCTCTGCTCTCTGCCGGCCGTCATCTCTACTCTACAGGGCTGAATTGACATGCCTGGAAGCCAGGCAGAACATCCCCCATCCACGCCCTTTACCACCTCTATCCCTCCAGACCCTCTCCAGGAGACCCCCCCCCCCCCTCCCCAGGAGCCCCCCCAGACCCTCCCCAGGAGCCCCCCCAGACCCTCCCCAGGAGCCCCCCCCCCCAGACCCTCCCCAGGAGAGCCCCAGTCCCTCCCCAGGAGCTCCCCCCGTCCCTCCCCAGGAGCCCCCCAGTCCCTCCCCAGGAGCCCCCCCAGTCCCTCCCCAGGAGCCCCCCCAGACCCTCCCCAGGAGCCCCCCCCCCCAGACCCTCCCCAGGAGAGCCCCAGTCCCTCCCCAGGAGCCCCCCCCCCCCCGTCCCTCCCCAGGAGCCCCCCCAGGAGCCCCCCCAGTCCCTCCCCAGGAGCCCCCCCAGTCCCTCCCCAGGAGCCCCCCCACGCGCCTCCCCTGGAGCCCCCCCCCCAGTCCCTCCCCTGGAGCCCCCCCCCCCAGTCCCTCCCCAGGAGCCCCCCCGTCCCTCCCCAGGAGCCCCCCAGTCCCTCCCCTGGAGCCCCCCCACGTCCCTCCCCTGGAGCCCCCCCCCCAGTCCCTCCCCTGGAGCCCCCCCCCGTCCCTCCCCAGGAGCCACCCCAGTCCCTCCCCTGGAGCCACCCATACTCATTTTCACTATGTCAGATCCCGTCGTGTTTTAGCTATATTTAAATCTCTGTCCGTAAACATCGTAGATGCAGCGTTTGAAGTGATGGAACGTTTACAAATGAAGTGTGAGATAATCAGACTATAATCTATTTCTATAATTCCCAACCCTTGATGAGATATTTATTATTCCTCTACATTGTGTTTACCAGTTCCCACCGATCTGGGCCATGGAAACCCTCTGCCGCGGCGGCTCAGTGGAGAGCGTGTGTGTGTTTGTGTGTGTGTGTTAGGAGCTCAGTGTAAATATTTTCACCAGACAGTCTTCATTACATTTTACATTTTAGTCATTTCGCAGACGCTCTTATCCAGAGCGACTTACAGTTAGTGAGCGCATACATTTTTTTTTTTAAATCTTTTTTTTCTTCTCCCATCTGTTTTGGCATCGCTGTGTTGACTTTACCGCACCGACCGACCGGGGAAACAGCTTCATCCAGTCCACCTCCTAAATTCTGGAAAGTATGTTTCAATGTCATCTTCATTACTACACCAACACCACAAGCAGAAGGCTTATCTGATCACATAGTGACAAACGTAGAGGTTGGAATGGATGACTGAAGAACTGTCAGGGTGTTAGACGGGGAGGAGAGGTGGGAGGAGAGGGGGAGGAGAGGTGGGAGGAGAGGAGGAGGAGGAGAGAAGGAGGAGAGAAGGAGGAGAGGGGGAGGAGAGGAGGAGGAGAGAGGGGGTTATGCAGCTCATTTATGTTTGGTTTTGACACCTTTAGTGTTTACGTTCGTCAGAATAACGCTGAGTTCTCAGACTCCGCCATCTAACCCTGCACAGCTAAATGTTAACCACCTGATCGTGTGCTGCGTGTGCAAATGCGCGTGCACGTTCCTGTGTGTGTGTCAGAGCCTGCCGTGCCACGTGGTGTTCACCCCCTGTATGGTGATTAGGGTTCATAAGGGCGGTGGAGGTGGTCGTAAACCAGGGAGGGGTGGTAGTGGTGGTCACTGGTGTGTGTGTGTACACCCCCCTCCCTACCCCTCAACCTCCCACCTCTATGCAGCAGCCTTGTGACCTCTTGCCCCTCCCTACCCATCAACCTCCCACCCCTCTGCAGCAGCCTTGTGACCTCTTGCCCCTCCCTACCCCTCAACCTCCCACCTCTATGCAGCAGCCTTGTGACCTCTTGCCCCTCCCTACCCCTCAACCTCCCACCTCTATGCAGCAGCCTTGTGACCTCTTGCCCCTCCCTACCCCTCAACCTCCCACCTCTATGCAGCAGCCTTGTGATCTCTTGCCCCTCCCTACCCCTCAACCTCCCACCTCTATGCAGCAGCCTTGTGACCTCTTGCCCCTCCCTACCCCTCAACCTCCCACCCCTCTGCAGCAGCCTTGTGACCTCTTACCCCTCCCTACCCCCCTAGTCCTCTGCTCATGTCTCTCTCTCAATTCAATTTAAGGGCTTTTTTGGCATGGGAAACATATGTTAACATTGCCAAAGCAAGTGAAATAGATAATAAACAAAAGTGAAATAATCAATCAAAAAGTTAACAGTAAACATTACACTCACAAAGGAATAAAGAGATTTCAAATGACATATTATGTCTATATACGGGTGTTATAACGATGTGCAAATAGTTAAAGTAAAAAAGGGATAATAAATAAACGTAAATATGGGTTGTATTTACTCTCTCTCTGTCTCTGTCTCTCTCTTTCTCTCTCTCTCTTTCTCTCTCTCTCTGTCTCTGTCTCTGTCTCTCTCTCTCTGTCTCTTTCTCTCTCTCTCTCTCTCTTAGGCAAGCCTAAATACGTTCAGGAGTAAACATTTGCTTAACAAGTCACATAAGTTGCATGGACTCACTCTGTGTGTAATAATAGTGCTTAACATGATTTTTGAATGACTACCACATCTCTGTACCCCACACATACAATTATCTGTAAGGTCCCTCATTTGAGCAGTGAATTTCAAGCACAGATTCAACCACAAAGACCAGGGAGATTTTCAAATGCCTCGCAAAGGAGAGCACCTATTGGTAGTAAATATATATAAAAATAACGGACATTTGAATATCCCTTTGAGCATGGTGAAGTTATTAATTACACTTTGGATGGTGTATCAATACACCCAGTCTCACTACATGTTGTCCTTCCTAACTCAGTTGCTAGAGAGGAAGGAAACCGCTAAAGGAATTTCACTATGAAGCCAATGGTGAAAAAAGTATAAAAATATTTATTTCGGTGGGTCGTTGCGGATGGGTCGGGGGGAGGGCGGGGTTCGGATGGGGGGAGGGAGGGAGGGAGGGAGGGGGAGAGGGCTGATGGCGGGGAGGGAGTGAGGTGGTTGGTGGAGGGGGGGAGTTGGAGGGGGGAGGGAGGGGGGGATTGTAGGAGGTGTCGGAGGGAGGGAGGAGGTTCGTGTGAGGGAGGGAGGGGGGAGGGGGGAGCGTGGAGGAGGGCGGGGGGGGAGTGGTGAGTGGAGGGAGGGAGGGAGGAGGCGGAGTGCGGTGGGGAGGGAGTAGGTAGGGAGTGAGGGATGTGAGTGCGAGTTGGTGGGATGCGGGGTCGTGCTCTTTGTGTTGCTTCGTTGATCGTTTTTATGTTCTGTTTTCGAGTCTGTTGTTCTTTTCTTTCTTTTCTTTCTAGTTTTTCTTTCTTTTCTTTCTTTTCTTCTCGTTTCTTCTTTCTTTCTTCTTCTTTTTTCTTTCCCTCCTCCCTCCCTCCCTCCGCAGGATGACCATGAGAGTGGTTCAAGCTCCACCAGTCGCAGCGCCTCAGAGAGCTCCAAGACCCTGACCAAGCCCCGCCGCCTCCAGCAGGCCGCCCCCTCCGACCCAGACCTACCCCCAGGTGAGTGATGGCTCCGGGGCCAAAGGGAGTACTCTACCCTCCTGCTTCACACTGACCACCAGGCAGGGCTAGGCCTCAGTGGAGGATGAATCACTGACAGGGCAGGTCTTATCAGCAAGGCCACTTGACCACCACAGTCCTCAATGCGTCCCTATTCCCTAGCCCTATGGGTCCTGGTCAAAAGTAGTGCACCATGTAGGGAATAGGGTGTCATTTGGGATTTGGGATTCCAACCTCCCTCCTCTAACAACAGGTCCATAACAACAACACTTAGCTAGCTACACAATGGAGTCCTTGTCTGAGTGAGGCTATAAACTGAGGTTTGTTAGGACTTTATCAATGAGAGATCTCTGCTGGTTTATCAGGTAACTGACGTTAGAGAGACTCTATCCACACCCCCCCACTAAAGGCAGAAGTTATCACACATTTTACTGTCCAGACGCAATAAATCCATCACTCATTTAATTTACTGCTCATTTACTACCACGTCAACTTTGAGAGTTTGGAATCCTTTTGTTCTTAATGTGGTATTTACTTGATATATATGTTTCAACTGTGTTGTTTCACATATGTTCTGAACCTTTCTATTCTCATAGTTTCAACAGATTGTAAATTACACATATTAATTTTTTTGCTAAGAGTATTATTTATATTATTGATCGATTGACTGTGACTTTTCAAATCACCCAGCAGTGCTATTTGCAGAGTTAGCTCCAGGTAAATGTTGCAATTCTTCAGCCATTCCTGAACCTGCGACCAAAAACAAGCTACATATGGGCAGTACCAAAGCAAGTGATCTAATGATTCTGTCTCTTCGCAACAAAGTCTGCAGAGCTGGGATGGTTGTATCCCCCATATATATAACATTCTATTGGTTGCAAGAATTTTGTATAATAATTTACATTGAAAAACTCAGTTTATGGGCCATCTTTGAGAGTTTGGAATAATTTTGTTCTTATTCTAGACATTCAGTTACATAGTATTGTTTAAATACTCCCCATGTAATGCTAATGGGGAGCTAACATGGCTGCCATAGAATGTTATAGTGCCATGTACAGCGCCTTCAGAAAGTATTCACACCCTTTGACTTTTTCCACATGTTGTTGTGTTACAGCCTGAATTTAAAATGGATTACATTTAGATGTTTTGTCACTGGCCTTAACACAATACCCCGTAATGTCAAAGTAGAAATATGTTCTTAGAAAATTTAGCAAATTAATAAAAAATGAAAAGCTGAACATTTCTTGAGTCGATATGTATTCAACCCCTTTCTTATGGCAAGCCTAAATACGTTCAGGAGTAAACATTTGCTTAACAAGTCACATAAGTTGCATGGACTCACTCTGTGTGCAATAATAGTGCTTAACATGATTTTTGATTGACTACCCCATCTCTGTACCCCACACATACAAGTATCTGGAAGGTCCCTCATTTGAGCAGTGAATTTCAAACACAGATTCAACCACAAAGACCAGGGAGATTTTCAAATGCCTCGCAGATGAAAAAGATATATAAAAAAATAACGGACATTGAATATCCCTTTGAGCATGGTGAAGTTATTAATTACACTTTGGATGGTGTATCAATACACACAGTCACTACAGGTTGTCCTTCGTAACTCAGTTGCCAGAGAGGAAGGAAACCACTGTTAACAGCAAAGAGTATTGTCTATAGTATGTTAACATTTACATTTACATTTTAGTCATTTAGCAGACGCTCTTATCCAGAGCGACTTACAGTTAGTGAGTGCATACATTTTCATACTGGCCCCCCGTGGGAAACGAACCCACAACCCTGGCGTTGCAAGCGCCATGCTCTACCAACTGAGCTACAGACAAGACTCTTCACTGTTAACACGCTATAGACAAGACTATGCTTGCACACACCGTGCACACTATAATGCTGGGAGAGTGTGAGAGAAAGAGGGAAGAGAGAGGAGTTTTGAAGAGCTGGTCCCAGTTTAACACCCAGCCAATTCCTGAGGTCCCAGAGAGAGGGAGACTGATCTGTTTCCACATGGAGGTAGAGATAACATCACTCTACCCAGCTGATAAAGCACCCTGCATGCATCACTACACTCTCTGTGTGGGCCATCACTCAAGGTCAATTCCCCTTTATGGCAATAGGGAATTGGATTAAAGGTGTAATCCCGACCCCAATAAGGCATGTTAAATAGGTAATCAGGGTAAAGAGAGGAAAACATGTTGATACAGTATGGGAACTTGATCATAAAGACAGATAGCTTTTCTCTCTCAGCAGCAGTGGTCATGAATTTATACTGCACAGTTGTTTTCTAGCCTACGGACACTTCCACTCATTCACATCCAGCTAGTCACACTGTGTGGCTCACAGAGCTGCCACCCTCCTCCAGAAAGGCCACAGTGACACACCAGCAGTCTGGCCTGCCTGTAGCCAGTCATCAGCCCACAGTGACACACCAGCAGTCTGGCCTGCCTGTAGCCAGTCATCAGCCCACAGTCCTACGTGACATCCACAGACTGCTCCTCTTCAAAACACAGCAAACACTCAAACAACCCACCAACAATTATACAGTCACGTGTTGAATTAATTGACCCCCCCCCCCCTCTCTGTCACCCCCACGGTGGTGGAAATAGTGATGTTAATTCATATGTCCTGGGATTGGTAGAGACCTCCACACAGAGACAGACCTCTACTTTGGGCTGTCCTGCTAGTCATTAGAACTCCTTGTGGAGACTCTTGGGTCTTGGCCACAGCAGTTTGCTGAAAAAGTATTATTTTGTTTTATAGCTGTATCTTTTTGTCTTAAACTTCTGTTGAACACAGTATAATATTCTCCACTGCAGTTTGCTAAAAAACCTTTTCATTTTTTTAAAAATAGCATTATTTAGAAGTCCTAAACGTCTGTAGAATGTAGAATGTTTTCCTGGTTAAGTCATCTGTACACTCAGTGGCACATGTCCTCTTCTACGGGCGCTGTGAGAGCCGGAAGGACACTGGTCCAAGTTACTGGCTTTATGGACACCTGACTGGGCCAGGTGTTTAAATGGCTGTTCTGTGACCATCTTCCTCAGATGGGCTTGAGGAATCTGGCCCCGTGCTATTCCCTATGGGCCCTGAGCTTGAGGAACCTGGCCCTGTGCTATTCCCTATGGGCCCTGGGCTTGAGGAACCTGGCCCCGTGCTATTCCCTATGGGCCCTGGGCTTGAGGAACCTGGCCCTGTGCTATTCCCCATGGGCCCTGGGCTTGAGGAACCTGGCCCCGTGCTATTCCCCATGGGCCCTGGGCTTGAGGAACCTGGCCCCGTGCTATTCCCTATGGGCCCTGGGCTTGAGGAACCTGGCCCGTGCTATTCCCTATGGGCCCTGGGCTTGAGGAACCTGGCCCCGTGCTATTCCCTATGGGCCCTGGGCTTGAGGAACCTGGCCCCGTGCTATTCCCTATGGGCCCTGGTCAAAAGTAGTAAATAGGATGTCATTTGGAACTCCGCCTCATGTATTGTAGCCCAGTTCTGTAATGAGGTGTGTGTGTGTACTCCGGTCCTGTGTGGCTCAGTTGGTAGAGCATAGCACCTGAAACGCCAGGGTTGTGGGTTCGATTCCCACGGGGGGACCAGTACAAATGAAAATGTATCCACTCACTACTGTAAGTGTCTCTAAATAAGAGCGTCTGCTAAATGACTAGCATGTCAACGTACTGCTTTCCCTTGGAGAGTGGTCTGGTGGCTTGGGACGGGTCCATTTGGGGCCCAGAGGGATTGCCCAATAGGGTGCCATTTGGGGCCCAGAGGGAGTGTCCATTTTCCAGCCTGCTCCGTTTTCATGACGGCTAGCGACTAACTGCTACTTAACAGGAATCCGGAACACAAACTTGCGGTCACAGCCATAAAGGCTGACCGCGTCGTGGAATCCGTAGCAAAACAAACTTTAGCTGTGATTTACACGATTTCATTGAAACGACAGAGGGTAGACACTGTTCTGTTGCGCGCTTTGATGACGTCTGGGATCCACAGGGCTCTGGTCAAAGAGAGTGCACGATATAGGGAATAGGGTGCCTTTTGGGACGTATCCCAGGCCAGTAGAGCTGTGTGAAGAGCAGTGAGTTGCTAGGAGCTGAGGAATGGAGAGTGAGAGTCATTGTAAACCTCTAATCTGTAATTAAGTTGTAGAAAGAAAACCTCAATATTATATCGACAGTGTAGCTGCAGGTTTTATAGTGTTAAATAGCTCATGTACGGCCGTCTGGAAAAACCTCTGTGCTGTATCACAACTCTGCTACTGCTGGAGGACAAATAAATGAATCCTAGTTGGAGATGTAAAATGGGGTGTTTTATAATTGTGTGAATTACAGTGTGTGTGGTTGTGTTATGCGCAGGGCCTGTTCAACAGTAACCATGCATTTCTGTTTTATCAAGGTCTAGATACACTATACATACAAAAGTATGTGGACACCCCTCAAATGAGTGGATTCGGCTATTTCAGCCACACCCGTTACTGACAGGTGTATAAAATCGAGCACGCAGCCATGCAACCTCCATAGACAAACATTGGCAGTAGAATGGCCTTACTGAAGAGCTCAGTGACTTTCAGTGTGGCACCTTCATAGGATGCCACCTTTCCAACAAGTCAGTTCGTCAAATTTCTGCCTTGCTAGAGCTGCCCCGGTCAACTGTAAGTGCTGTTGTTGGGAAGTGGAAACATCTAGGAGCAACAACTGCTCAGCCGCAAACTGGTAGGCCACCCAAGCTCACAGAACGCGAGTGCCGAAGCGCGTAAAAATCGTCTGTCCTCGGTTGCAACACTCACTACCGAGTTCCAAACTGCCTTTGGAAGCAACGTCAGCACAAGAACTGTTCGTCAGGAGCTTCATGAAATGGGTTCCATGGCCAAGCAGCCACTCACAAGCCTAAGATCACCATGCGCAATGCCAAGTGTCGGCTGGAGGGGTGTAAAGCTCGCCGCCATTGGACTCTGGAGCAGTGGAAACGCGTTCTCTGGAGTGATGAATCACGCTTCACCATCTGGCAGTCCGACAGACAAATATGAGTTTGGCGGATGCCAGGAGAACACTACCTGCCCCAATGCATAGTGCCAACTGTAAAGTTTGGTGGAGGAGGAATAATGGTCTGGGGCTGTTTTTCATGGTTCGGGCTATGCCCCTTAGTTTCAGTGAAGGGAAATCTTAACGCTACAGCATACAATGACATTCTATACGATTCTGTGCTTCCAACTTTATGGCAACAGTTTGGGGAAGGCCCGTTCCTGTTTCAACATGACAATGCCCCTGTTCTCAAAGCAAGGTCAATACAGAAATGGTTTGTCGAGATCGGTGTGGAAGAACTTGACTGTTCTGCACAGAGCCCTGACCTCAACCCCATCGAACACCTTAGGGATGAATTGGAACGCCGACTGCGAGCCAGACCTAATTGCCCAACATCAGTGCCCGACCTCACTAATGGTCTTGTGGCTGAATGGAAACAAATCCCTGCAGCAATGTTCCAACATCTAGTGGAAAGCCTTCCCAGAAGAGTGGAGGCTGTTATAGCAGACAAAGGGGGGACGAACTCCATATTAATACCAATGATTTTGGAATGAGATGTTGGATGAACAGGTGTCCACATACTTTTGGTCATGTAATGTACCTTGTTTCAGAACAACAGAATAAATATGTAATACCGTTATGACCCATGGAGAACAAACTAACTGACAGGATATTTATAGTCTGAGTTAGTCCATCTGTTTCTCGCTGCTGCTTAATGATTGTCATGTCTTATGTAGGGTTGAATAGCGGGAACCCAGTTACCGATTTACCGGCCAAAACCATTCCCTTTTCCCGGGATAAATAACTGCGAGAAACCGGTAAATTATTTATATGAACAGCATGACGTGAAATGGAACTGTTCAATTATATGCGATGTCTAAATATGGCTTCTCTAGGGCCTTCTCTCTACCATCAACGCTCAGGTTGGGGACAGACAGCCCATCTCAGTATGGAGTGCAGTTCACAATGCATGTAGGCCTATCATCTCATCATGGAAACAATGCATGTAGACCTATCATCTCATCATGGAAACAATGCATGTAGACCTATCATCTCATCATGGTAACAATGCATGTAGACCTATCATCTCATCATGGTAACAATGCATGTAGACCTATCATCTCATCATGGTAACAATGCATGTAGACCTATCATCTCATCATGGTAACAATGCATGTAGACCTATCATCTCATCATGGAAACAATGCATGTAGACCTATCATCTCATCATGGAAACAATGCATGTAGACCTATCATCTCATCATGGTAACTTTTTTTTATTGTAACAGGTAGGCCTGCATTTGCTGCAGCATAGCCTATGCTACAGTATTATAAAGACAGAATGCGCGTCTAATTTACACATCTCCATCTGGCTTTTGGCGGTCACCTTGTTTTTTTATTGTAAAGATTATTATTTTTTAATTGCAGGTGCAGTTTTAAAACGGCCTATCACTTGAAAATCATTCCTTTAAATCAGTGCATGCTCGAGCACTCTCTCTGTCTTTCTCAATTCCATTCAAATTGCATCCAAAATAGATAATCCAGTTCAAGATTGATATAGTTGTCCTAGCCTACCTCTTTCAGGTAATACATTCAATGCAGTAATAGCCTTATATTTAGCTAATTAATGATGGGTTATGCATAATAAGCTTCTAACTTATAGCCTCTGTCTCTTTTGCAATACGCACGCACCTGTGCTCCGCTGGCCTGTCCTTAAAAAAAACGCTCCTTAGCAAGAAGAGCGAATGAAGAAAGAAAGAAGAGTAAATGCGCGATGGTGGTAGGCTATAGCAGTCATTTATTCAGACCCGTAACCATTAAATCTTCGTGGAGAGAAGTGAAGTCCGTCTGCATCTAATTCTAGTCCTGTATTATTATATTATTCAGCATGTCATTACAATGATGAAGATGAGGACAATGAAACGTATTTCATGTAACTGTTAAAAGAGAGGAAGGAAGGAAACAACAGAGAGAGAAAAAGAGGCGGGCTAATAACATCAGGGGAAATGAGTCCGCCTACTAATTATACAAATAGGCCCTATTATATTTCAAAATCAAAATCAAATTCGCTAGCCTATACTTGTAACTTTGTAGGCCACATGTGCTGCACCAGAATCGCATGTTCTCGCCTTTATCATGATTTGAACGATGTGCGTAATTCCAGTCCATATAATACAGTATAATACAATACAGTACAGTAATACAGTTCACACTCAAAAAGATTAGCCTACTGGAGCTAGTTTCATTTATTTACCCAAGAGAGCATATAGCTAGCTACATCTAGGGGCTTTTATGTTTTTCTGTCGTGCATAATGTGCATTAGCCCTATATATCATATATGTATTGGATAACGGCACAATCATTTAGGCTTTTTTGGGCTTGGGCTCATAAAATGTATTTTAATGTAGGGTTTATAAAATGTCTTTAATGTATGGTTTATAAAATGTCTTTAATGTAGGGTTTATAAAATGTCTTTAATGTAGGGCTCATAAAATGTCTTTAATGTAGGGTTTATAAAATGTCTTTAATGTAGGGTTTATTAAATGTCTTTAATGTAGGGTTTATAAAATGTCTTTAATGTAGGGCTCATAAAATGTCTTTAATGTAGGGTTTATAAAATGTCTTTAATGTAGGGCTCATAAAATGTATTTAATGTAGGGTTTATAAAATGTCTTTAATGTAGGGTTTATTAAATGTCTTTAATGTAGGGTTTATTAAATGTCTTTAATGTAGGGCTCATAAAATGTCTTTAATGTAGGGTTTATAAAATGTCTTTAATGTATGGTTTATTAAATGTCTTTAATGTAGGGTTTATTAAATGTCTTTAATGTAGGGTTCATAAAATGTCTTTAATGTATGGTTTATAAAATGTATTTAATGTAGGGTTTATTACATTTCTTTAATGTTAGGGATTATTAAATGTCTTTAATGTAGGGTTTATTAAATGTCTTTAATATATGGCTCATCAGGCTCAGGTAGCATCAGGCTTGAATTTTCGATCAAATCTCTAATCAAATCGAGACATAGGCATATTTACAGCACATGCTTAATATGCTTTTGAATTACACTTCCGGTTTTGGCGGGAAATACCGAGTTACCCGGAAGAAAAGGGATTTATTCTCGGGATGGAACATTTGTAAAATTCAAACCTAGTCTGTCTGCTAATACTTTCCATATAGAGGACCAGAACGGGTCTGGTCCTCTATAACGCACCCACACCCACACGCACAGCACAGCACAGAGAGCAGACTGCTGCCTGAACATGGAGGTGAATAGTGTTGTGTTTCTTCCCTGTATTCCACTGAGGAGTCTGCTTGACTTGGGGCTGAGTTGCTGAGCTCATGTAAAGGTTGGTTTTTCCAGTCATTTTATGGGTGAACAGTTTTAAGTGGGCTTCTTCCCTGTGGTCTGAGGCACAGGTGCTGGCTGTGTCAATTGTTTACAGAAGTTCCGAGCGGCACGATGGCTCACAGAGCGGGCTAGAGGGGTAGAGGGGTAGAGGGGTAGAGGGGGGTGGTGTAGGGCTCTGGGCCGGGCGGGGAGCGGGCCTCGGTCGGCGGTGAAACGGGTAAATTAGATCCAGAGTGGGAATAGCAGGAGGCACAGAGCTGTTTTACTGCCCAACTCAGAACTCAGTCTGCAGGTGTGACAGGAGCCTTCTGACTGACCCCACCACCACACTATATAGTCACACACACACATACATACACACAGTCTTGTATAACTGACGTAGTGGGGACACACAATTCAGTCCCATTCAAAATCCTATTTTCCCTAACCCCTAGTTAAACACGTCCAGTACACACACACACACACACACACACACGCACGCACACACACACACACGCACGGCGCAACACGTAAAGGAAGTGTACGCACACATAACTTTGTACATGTGTATTTTGGTAGTGTGAAAATAGCAGAACAGTCTCCCTATTCATGGTCTCTGTTTTCTCCAAGGAGTCCTGTATTAAGCCTTGTTAAGGATCAGCTGTGTCACAGCCTCACAGAGACATGCTAGATACAGGAAGACTAACATTTAGCTTGGAGAATGAGGAAAAAGCATTAAAGGTTTATATGTTTGACTCAGAGTGACTGTTTAACAGTACTGGCCAGGAATGAATAATGCTATTGCTCCTGTGGTTAAGACAATTTATTGCTGTATATTTTCATATTTGATGGTCAACTCCCCTGCCTGTAATATTTTAACTTCTTTCTTACTTTGTTGAGTAATGAGCTCACCATGTATGTTGTTCCTCTGCAGCTTCTGCTGTTTACATGGTGAGCTGTTAGTAGAGTACTGGTAACGCTGCAGGATAGCTCCCCCAGAACCACTGACACCACACATGGAGAACTGCTCTCTCGCTCTCTCGCTCTCTCTCGCTCTCTCGCTCTCTCGCTCTCTCGCTCTCTCTCTCTCTCTCTCTCTCTCTCTCTCTCTCTCTCTCTCTCTCTCTCTCTCTCTCTCTCTCTCTCTCTCTCTCATTGACATCATATTGAAATGCATTTTGTGGTATTCTCCAATTCAATAATCATGAATCTGACCACCTGAACACCCCATTTATAACACTTACGTTTTTGGCAGTATGAGCTTTTGTTCTTCTTTGCATTCCTAGTCCAGGCAGCATTTCTAACTCGCTGTAACAGTAATAACTGGAGACAGTGGAAATATAATGTGAAATGTTAAGTGTACAAGTAGGGAGTATGAATGAGGGAGGAGGGAGAGTAGGGGAGAGTAGGGGAGAGGAGGGAGAGGAGGGAGAGGAGGGATCGGGGGGAGTAAGGAGTAGGCAGAGAGAGGAGGGAGGAGGGAGAGTAGGGGAGAGGAGGGATCGGGGGAGTAAGGAGTAGGCAGAGAGAGGAGGGAGAGTAGGGGAGAGGAGGGATCGGGGGAGTAAGGAGTAGGCAGAGGGAGAGGAGGGGAGAGGAGGGATCGGGGGAGTAAGGAGTAGGCAGAGGGAGGAGGGAGGAGGGAGAGTAGGGGAGAGGAGGGATCGGGGGAGTAAGGAGAGGCAGAGGGAGGAGGGAGCAGGGAGAGGAGGGAGGAGGGAGAGTAGGGGGAGAGGAGGGGATCGGGGAGGGGGAGTAAGGAGTAGGCAGAGGGAGGAGGAGCAGGGAGAGGGGAGGGAGGAGGGAGAGTAGGGGAGAGGAGGGATCGGGGGAGTAAGGAGTAGGCAGAGGGAGGAGGGAGCAGGGAGAGGAGGGAGGAGGGAGAGTAGGGGAGAGGAGGGATCGGGGGAGTAAGGAGTAGGCAGAGGGAGGAGGGAGCAGGGAGAGGAGGGAGGAGGGAGAGTAGGGGAGAGGAGGGATCGGGGGAGTAAGGAGTAGGCAGAGGGAGGAGGGAGCAGGGAGAGGAGGGAGCTAGTGTACGTATGTTTAAGAGAGCATGTAGTATCCAGAGTGGTGGTAATTTGTAGGAGGCGTATAGACAGCATAGTTCTGGTTGAACTGGACTCCACATCACAGGGAAGACGAGAGCTCTACTGAGCTCCATAAATTCACTGAAGATTTGTGGCTCTGCTCTGGTAGTGGACTGGAGCAACAATGTTTTCTTCTGGATATTTAGCTAATTTAACTGCTCATGTCCAAGGGATACACCGTGGCGGGAAATAACATGTCAGGCCCTGCGCTTATTTATGAGCCCACGCAGAGCGAAGAGTTTAGGGTTAGGGTTAGCGTCTGAGGAGGGGAGAGGTTAGGGTTAGAGTCTGAGGAGTGGAGAGGTTAGGGTTAGAGTCTGAGGAGTGGAGAGGTTAGGGTTAGAGTCTGAGGAGGGGAGAGGTTAGGGTTAGAGTCTGAGGAGTGGAGGGGGTTAGGGTTAGAGTCTGAGGAGTGGAGAGGTTAGGGTTAGAGTCTGAGGAGTGGAGAGGTTAGGGTTAGAGTCTGAGGAGGGGAGAGGTTAGGGTTAGAGTCTGAGGAGGGGAGAGGTTAGGGTTAGAGTCTGAGGAGTGGAGAGGTTAGGGTTAGAGTCTGTGAGGAGTGGAGAGGTTAGGGTTAGAGTCTGAGGAGTGGAGGGGTTAGGGTTAGAGTCTGTGAGGAGGGGTTAGGGTTAGAGTCTGAGGAGTGGAGGGGTTAGGGTTAGAGTCTGAGGAGGGGAGAGGTTAGGGTTAGTGTCTGTGAGGAGTGGAGGGGTTAGGGTTAGAGTCTGAGGAGTGGAGAGGTTAGGGTTAGAGTCTGTGAGGAGGGGAGAGGTTAGGGTTAGAGTCTGAGGAGGGGAGAGGTTAGGGTTAGAGTCTGAGGAGTGGAGAGGTTAGGGTTAGAGTCTGAGGAGTGGAGAGGTTAGGGTTAGAGTCTGTGAGGAGGGGAGAGGTTAGGGTTAGAGTCTGAGGAGGGGAGAGGTTAGGGTTAGAGTCTGAGGAGTGGAGAGGTTAGGGTTAGAGTCTGAGGAGTGGAGAGGTTAGGGTTAGAGTCTGAGGAGGGGAGAGGTTAGGGTTAGAGTCTGAGGAGTGGAGAGGTTAGGGTTAGAGTCTGTGAGGAATGGAGAGGTTAGGGTTAGAGTCTGTGAGGAGTGGAGAGATTAGAGTCTGTGAGGAGTGGAGAGGTTAGGATTAGAGTCTGTGAGGAGTGGAGAGGTTAGGATTAGAGTCTGTGAGGAGTGGAGAGGTTAGGGTTAGTCTGAGGAGTGGAGAGATTAGGGTTAGAGTCTGAGGAGTGGAGAGGTTAGGGTTAGAGTCTGAGGAGGGGAGAGGTTAGGGTTAGTGTCTGTGAGGAGTGGAGAGGTTAGGGTTAGAGTCTGAGGAGTGGAGAGGTTAGGGTTAGAGTCTGTGAGGAATGGAGAGGTTAGGGTTAGAGTCTGTGAGGAGTGGAGAGATTAGAGTCTGTGAGGAGTGGAGAGGTTAGGATTAGAGTCTGTGAGGAGTGGAGAGGTTAGGATTAGAGTCTGTGAGGAGTGGAGAGGTTAGGGTTAGTCTGAGGAGTGGAGAGATTAGGGTTAGAGTCTGAGGAGGGGAGAGGTTAGGGTTAGAGTCTGAGGAGTGGAGAGGTTAGGATTAGAGTCTGTGAGGAGTGGAGAGGTTAGGATTAGAGTCTGTGAGGAGTGGAGAGGTTAGGATTAGTGTCTGTGAGGAGTGGAGAGGTTAGGGTTAGAGTCTGAGGAGTGGAGAGGTTAGGGTTAGAGTCTGTGAGGAGTGGAGAGGTTAGGGTTAGAGTCTGAGGAGGGGAGAGGTTAGGGTTAGAGTCTGTGAGGAATGGAGAGGTTAGGATTAGAGTCTGTGAGGAGTGGAGAGGTTAGGGTTAGAGTCTGTGAGGAGTGGAGAGGTTAGGGTTAGAGTCTGTGAGGAGTGGAGAGGTTAGGGTTAGAGTCTGTGAGGAGTGGAGAGGTTAGGGTTAGAGTCTGTGAGGAGTGGAGAGGTTAGGGTTAGAGTCTGTGAGGAATGGAGAGGTTAGGATTAGAGTCTGTGAGGAGTGGAGAGGTTAGGGTTAGAGTCTGTGAGGAGTGGAGAGGTTAGGGTTAGAGTCTGTGAGGAGTGGAGAGGTTAGGGTTAGAGTCTGTGAGGAGTGGAGAGGTTAGGGTTAGAGTCTGTGAGGAGTGGAGAGGTTAGGGTTAGAGTCTGTGAGGAGTGGAGAGGTTAGGGTTAGAGTCTGAGGAGGGGAGAGGTTAGGATTAGTGTATGTGAGGAGTGGAGAGGTTAGGGTTAGAGTCTGAGGAGTGGAGAGGTTAGGGTTAGAGTCTGTGAGGAGTGGAGAGGTTAGGGTTAGAGTCTGTGAGGAGTGGAGAGGTTAGGGTTAGAGTCTGTGAGGAATGGAGAGGTTAGGATTAGAGTCTGTGAGGAGTGGAGAGGTTAGGGTTAGAGTCTGTGAGGAGTGGAGAGGTTAGGGTTAGAGTCTGTGAGGAGTGGAGAGGTTAGGGTTAGAGTCTGTGAGGAGTGGAGAGGTTAGGGTCTGTGAGGAGTGGAGAGGTTAGGGTTAGAAGTCTGTGAGGAGTGGAGAGGTTAGGGTTAGAGTCTGTGAGGAGTGGAGAGGTTAGGGTTAGAGTCTGAGGAGTGGAGAGGTTAGGGTTAGAGTCTGTGAGGAGTGGAGAGGTTAGGGTTAGAGTCTGTGAGGAGTGGAGAGGTTTAGGGTTAGAGTCTGAGGAGGGGAGAGGTTAGGGTTAGAGTCTGTGAGGAATGGAGAGGTTTGGATTAGTGTCTGTGAGGAGTGGAGAGGTTAGGGTTAGTGTCTGTGAGGAGTGGAGAGGTTAGGGTTAGAGTCTGTGAGGAATGGAGAGGTTAGGGTTAGTGTTCTGTGAGGAGTGGAGAGGTTAGGGTTAGAGTCTGTGAGGAGTGGAGAGGTTAGGGTTAGAGTCTGTGAGGAGTGGAGAGGTTAGGGTTAGTGTCTGTGAGGAGTGGAGAGGTTAGGGTTAGAGTCTGTGAGGAATGGAGAGGTTAGGGTTAGTGTCTGTGAGGAATGGAGAGGTTAGGGTTAGTGTCTGTGAGGAGGGGAGAGGTTAGGGTTAGTGTCTGTGAGGAGTGGAGAGGTTAGGGTTAGTGTCTGTGAGGAATGGAGAGGTTAGGGTTAGTGTCTGTGAGGAATGGAGAGGTTAGGGTTAGTGTCTGTGAGGAATGGAGAGGTTAGGGTTAGTGTCTGTGAGGAGTGGAGAGGTTAGGGTTAGTGTCTGTGAGGAATGGAGAGGTTAGGGTTAGTGTCTGTGAGGAATGGAGAGGTTAGGGTTAGTGTCTGTGAGGAGGGGTTAGGGTTAGCTCTCAGGGAATGCTGCTTTAAGGAATCTCTGAATTACACTAGTCTCTGTTTCACTGGGTATTAACACTGAATGTGTGTCTGTGCGTCTCTCCCCTCCAGGCTACGTCCAGAGTCTGATCCGTCGGGTGGTGAACAACGTCAACATCGTGGTCAACAACCTGATCCTGAAGTATGTAGAGGATGACATCGTTCTGTCTGTCAACATCACCTCTGCTGAGTGTTACACGGTCCATGAGTTCTGGGACCGAGCCTTCATGGACATCACAGGTGAGCTGTCTGCACTACGACACGGCGGCAGGTAGCTTAGTGGTTAAGAGCGTTGTGCCAGTAACCGAAAGGTCGCTGGTTCTAATCCCCGAGCCGACTAGGTGAAAAATCTGTCGATGTGCCCTTGAGCAAGGCACTTAACCCTAATTGCTCCTGTAAGTCGCTCTGAATAACAGCGTCTGCTAAAATGACTAAAATGTAAAAACAACACACACACCTTGTGACCAGGGCTCTAGTAGTGCACTATATAGGGGCCCATTTGGGACGCAGCCCAGTTGGTAGAACACAGGTGAGCTGTGGGTACCTAAACCAGTGGTTTCCATGACGTGTGGGTCGGGACAGGGAAGCAGGTGTGTCTGGGGGTTTTTTTAATTACAAGGGCCGGGGCTTTTTTTTTTTGAAGAACAAACACAGCTTTTTGTTTTTGGACCTTTTTTAAGTGGATTTCAACCAGGGCAAAGGGGACTGTTTTAATTTTAATTAAAAAAACATAAATTTTCCCTTAAAACCCTTAAACCCACCCCCTTTAGTTTAGAACAATTTTCCCCCTTTTAAATGCTCTGGTACTTAAGAGACAAAAGGGGCTCGGAAGTCTTCTCTCTTGGCTGGGGGTTTTAAGGGGAACCCGAGGGTAATGGGGAAATTTTCTGCAAGGGCTTGGAAATCTAAATTTTTTAGCTTTTGTTTTTATTTATTTCTAAAATTATTTTTCTTTTGTTGTTTTTTTTTCTTGGGTTTAATTTTTGGAAAAAAATTGAATAGAGGGATAAAGTAAAAGAGGTGAAAAGCAAGGGGGGGAGAAATAAGGGGTAAGGAAGAAAGAGGGAGCAGGGAAGAAAAAGAGAGAGAGAGAAGAGAGAGAGCGAGAGAGAGAGAGAGAAGAAAAACGGGGGGGGAGGGGGTAAGGGTAGGGGGGAAGGGGAAGGGGGGGAGGAGGAAGAGGGGGAAAAGGGGAAAAGGGGGTGGGGGGGGGGAGGGAAAGGCAGGGGGAGGGGGAGAGAGAGGGGGAGAGGGGGGGGGGAAAGGTAGAGAGGCTGGAGGGGGGAGGAAAAAGGGCGAAGGAAGGGGGGAGGAGAAAAGGAAAAAAAAAAAGCGAAAAAGGGGGGGGAGAAAAGGAAAAGGGGGAAAAAAGGAAGGGAAAACCTTCCTCCTTCCTCCTCCCCTCTCTCTCTATCCTTTTCTCCCTCTCTCTTTTCTCTCTCCCCCCTCCTTTTCTCTCTCCCCTTCCCTCTCTCATACAGTATATTTATAAACCCGGGGCTCCGGGAAAGGTCGTTTCCCTAATATTTCAATTTCTTAATTCCATTTTTTAAATTTGATGTTTTGTATTGGTTAGCTGTTACTGCACTCTTGGAGCACTTCACTAAACCCGCAATAACATCTGCTAAATATGTGTGTGTGACCAATAACATTTGATTAGATTTTTACTAAGTCTCTTGTCCCCCCCAGCTCCTGATCTGGTGCTGCGTAAGGTGATAAACTTCAGTGACTGTACGGTGTGTCTGGATAAGAGGAACGCCAGTGGAAAAATAGATTTCTACCAGGACACGACTACACTTCACCTACGATAACATCAACTCCAAGATACCTGCCGTCATCAAAGTGAGAGGCCTAAATATCTCTTTTGTTTTTTGACTTGATGTACATTCCAGGGTTCTCTGTCCAGAGGCCTGCTGCTAGTTGACATCCTTCCACTAGCACCAGAAGTTACAGCCACAGATAAAACAGGAACATAACAGGGTTTTGTTGGGCTTTTACTGCTCTGGGGGTTTACATTTTACATTTTTGTCATTTAGCAGACACTCTTATCCAGAGCGACTTACAGTTAGTGAGTGCATATATTCTTTTTTTCTTTTTCATACTGGCCCCCCGTGGGAATCGAACCCACAACCCTGGCGTTGCAAATGCCATGCTCTACCAACTGAGCTACATCCCTGCCGGCCATTCCCTCCCCTACCCTGGACGACGCTGGGCCAATTGTGCGCCGCCCCACTTTACACTACTGTTCAAAATTGTGCGCCGCCCCACTTTACACTACCGTTCAAAAGTTTGGGGTCACTTAGAAATGTCCTTGTTTTCTAAAGAAAAGCATTTTTTTGTCCATTAAAATAACATAAAATTGATCAGAAATACAGTGTAGATATTGTTAATGTTGTAAATGGCTATTGTAGCTGGAAACTGCAGATTTTTTATGGAATATCTACATACAGTTGAAGTCGGAAGTTTACATACACTTAGGTTGGAGTCATTAAAACGTGTTTTTCAAACACTCCACAAATTTCTTGTTAACAAACTATAGTTTTGGCAAGTCAGTTAGGACATCTACTTTGTGCATGACACAAGTACATTTTCCAACAATTGTTTACAGACAGAATATTTCACTTATAATTCACTGTATCACAATTCCAGTGGGTCAGAAGTTTACATACACTAAGTTGACTGTGCCTTTAAACAGCTTGGAAAATTCCAGAAATGATGGCATGGCTTTAGAACCTTCTGATAGGCTAATTGACATCCTTTGAGTCAATTGGAGGTGTACCTGTGGATGTATTTCAAGGCCTACCTTCAAACTTTGCTTGACATAATGGGAAAATCAAAAGAAATCAGCCAAGACCTCCACAAGTCTGGTTCATCCTTGAGAGCAATTTTCAAACGCCTGAAGGTAAAACATTCATCTGTACAAACAATAGTACGCAAGTATAAACACCATGGGACCACGCAGCCGTCATACCGCTCAGGAAGGAGACGCTTTCTGTCTCCTAGAGATGAACGTACCTTGGTGCGAGAAGTGCAAATCAATCCCAGAACAACAGCAAAGGACCTTGTGAAGATGCTGGAGGAAACAGGTACAAAAGTATCTATATCCACAGTAAAACGAATCCTATATCGACATAACCTGAAAGGCCGCTCAGCAAGGAAGAAGCCACTGCTCCAAAACCGCCATAAAAAAGCCAGACTACGGTTTGTAACTGCACATGGGGACAAAGATCGTACTTTTTGGAGAAATGTCCTCTGGTCTGATGAAACAAAAATATAACTGTTTGGCCATAATGAACATCGTTATGTTTGGAGTAAAAAGGGGGTGGCTTGCAAGGTGTAAAATGGCTTAAGGACAACAAAGTCAAGGTATTGGAGTGGCCATCACAAAGCCCTGACCTCAATCCTATAGAAAATGTGTGGGCAGAACTGAAAAAGCGTGTGCGAGAAAGGAGGCCTACAAACCTGACTCAGTTACACCAGCTCTGTCAGGAGGAATTGTGGGAAGCTTGTGGAAGGCTACCCAAAACGTTTGACTCAAGATAAACAATTTAATGGCAATGCTACCAAATACTAATTGAGTGTATGTAAACTTCTAACCCACTGCGAATGTGATGAAAGAAATAAAAGCTGAAATAAATCATTCTCTCTACTATTATTCTGACATTTCACATTCTTAAAATAAAGTGGTGATCCTAACTGACCTAAGACAGGGAATTTTTACTAGGATTAAATGTCAGGAATTGTGAAAAAATTAGATTAAATGTATTTGGCTAAGGTGTATGTAAACTTCCGACTTCAACTGTAGGTGTACAGAGGCCCATTATCAGCAACCATCAGTCCTGTGTTCCAATGGCACGTTGTTAGAAAACCCTTTTGCAATTATGTTAGCACAGCTGAAAACTGTTGTGCTGATTGAAGAAGCAGTAAAACTGGCCTTCTTGAGACTAGTTGAGTATCTGGAGCATCAGCAATTGTGGGTTCGATTACTGAATCAAAATGTCCAGAAACAAATAACTTTCTTCTGAAACTCGTCAGTCTATTCTTGTTCTGAGAAATGAAGGCTATTCCATGCGAGAAATTGCCAAGAAACTGAAGATCTCTTACAACGCTGTGTACTACTCCCTTCACAGAACAGCGCAAACTGGCTCTAACCAGAATAGAAAGAGGAGTGGGAGGCCCCGGTGCACAACTGAGCAAGAGGACAAATACATTAGAGTGTCTAGTTTGAGAAACAGACGCCTCACAGGTCCTCATCTGGCAGCTTCATTAAATAGTACCCGCAAAACACAGTCTCAACGTCAACAGTGAAGAGGCGACTCCGGGATGCTGTCCTTCTAGGAAGAGTTGCAAAGAAAAAGCCATATCTCAGACTGGCCAATTAAAATAAAAGATTAAGATGGGCAAAAGAACACAGACACTGGACAGAGGAAGATTGGAAAAAAGTGTTATGGACAGACAAATTTAAGTTTGTGGTGTTCGGATCACAAAGAAGAACATTTGTGAGACGCAGACCAAATGAATAGATGCTGGAGGAGTGCTTGATGCCATCTGTCAAGCATGGTGGAGGCAATGTGATGGTCTGGGGGTGCTTTGGTGGTGGTAAAGTGGGAGATTTTTACAGGGTAAAAAGGATCTTGAAGAAGGAAGGCTATCACTCCATTTTGCAACGCCATGCCATACCCTGTGGACGGCGCTTGATTGGAGCCAATTTCCTCCTACAACAGGACAATGACCCAAAGCACAGCTCCAAACTATGGAATAACTATTTAGGGAAGAAGCAGTCAGCTGGTATTCTGTCTATAATGGAGTGGCCAGCACAGTCACCGGATCTCAACCCTATTGAGCTGTTGTGGGAGCAGCTTGACCGTATGGTACGTAAGAAGTGCCCATCAAGCCAATCCAACTTGTGGGAGGTGCTTCAGGAAGCATGGGGTGAAATCTCTTCAGATTACCTCAACAAATTGACAACTAGAATGCCAAAGGTCTGCAAGGCTGTAATTGCTGCAAATGGAGGATTCTTTGACGAAAGCAAAGTTTGAAGGACACAATTATATTTTCCTTTGCATTTTGCTATATTTCCTATTCAAACTAAGTGACCCCAAACTTTTGAACGGTAGTGTATGTTTGTGCATTTCATGGTTGTTTCAATATGTAGAATATCAGTATGCTTGGCCCAGCCAGTGTTCATGGTTGTTACAATATGTAGAATATCAGTATGCTTGGCCCAGCTAGTTCCAAAGGGCATATAGGTCCAGTTAGCTAAATAGACTGGGTTATAACACAGTGACTTGTGGTATGTTAGTTTATCCAGACAATGGTGGTCAACATGGACCTCTTGTTCTCAACATTGTTCAAGTCTCATCATACTTATTATAAAGCCCTTCTGGACATGGAATAAATAACTTCCTGTCTGTCATTTTCGACATGGAATAAAGAACTCCTGTCTGTCATTTTGGACATGGAATAAAGAACTCCTGTCTGTCATTTTGGACATGGAATAAATAACTTATTGTCTGTCATTTTGGACATGGAATAAATAACTTATTGTCTGTCATTTTGGATATGGAATAAATAATTTCCTGTCTGTCATTTTGGACATGGAATAAATAACTTATTGTCTGTCATTTTGGACATGGAATAAAGAACTTATTGTCCGTCATTTTGGACATGGAATAAAGAACTTATTGTCCGTCATTTTGGACAAGGAATAAATAATTTCCTGTCTGTCATTTTGGACATGGAATAAAGAACTTCCTGTCTGTCATTTTGAACATGGAATAAAGAACTTCCTGTCTGTCATTTTGGACATGGAATAAATAACGTATTGTCTGTCATTTTGGACATGGAATAAATAACTTATTGTCTGTCATTTTGGACATGGAATAAATAACGTATTGTCTGTCATTTTGGATATGGAATAAATAATTTCCTATCTGTCATTTTGGACATGGAATAAATAACTTATTGTCTGTCATTTTGGACATGGAATAAAGAACTTATTGTACGTCATTTTGGACAAGGAATAAATAATTTCCTGTCTGTCATTTTGGACATGGAATAAAGAACTTCCTGTCTGTCATTTTGAACATGGAATAAAGAACTTCCTGTCTGTCATTTTGGACATGGAATAAATAACTTATTGTCTGTCATTTTGGATATGGAATAAATAATTTCCTATCTGTCATTTTGGACATGGAATAAATAACTTATTGTCTGTCATTTTGGACATGGAATAAAGAACTTATTGTACGTCATTTTGGACAAGGAATAAATAATTTCCCGTCTGTCATTTTGGACATGGAATAAAGAACTTCCTGTCTGTCATTTTGAACATGGAATAAAGAACTTCCTGTCTGTCATTTTGGACATGGAATAAAAACTTATTGTCTGTCATTTTGGACATGGAATAAATAACTTCCGATCTGTCATTTTGGACATGGAATAAATAACTTCCGGTCTGTCATTTTGGACATGGAATAAATAACTTATTGTCTGTCATTTTGGACATGGAATAAATAACTTCCGGTCTGTCATTTTGGACATGGAATAAAGATGCCACAACACAGACAGTGTCCAGGAACAGGGTTGGAGTTAACCTACAGGAGGGTGGCTCTCCAGGAACAGGGTTGGAGTTAACCTGCAGGAGGGTGGCTCTCCAGGAACAGGGTTGGAGTCAACCTACAGGAGGGAGGCTCTCCAGGAACAGGGTTGGAGTTAACCTACAGGAGGGTGGCTCTCCAGGAACAGGGTTGGAGTTAACCTACAGGAGGGTGGCTCTCCAGGAACAGGGTTGGAGTTAACCTACAGGAGGGTGGCTCTCCAGGAACAGGGTTGGAGTTAAAACCTACAGGAGGGTGGCTCTCCAGGAACAGGGTTGGAGTTAAAACCTCCAGGAGGGTGGCTCTCCAGGAACAGGGTTGGAGTTAAAACCTCCAGGAGGGTGGCTCTCCAGGAACAGGGTTGGAGTTAAAACCTCCAGGAGGGTGGCTCTCCAGGAACAGGGTTGGAGTTAACCCTACAGGAGGGTATCTCTCCAGGAACAGGGTTGGAGAGCACTGGTCTAGACGTCTCTCTTTATTAACTGTTTCCTCATCTTCCTCCTGTCAGATCCAGACGATGGTAGAGTCCCTGAAGCTGTCCATCACAGACCAGCAGCTGCCCATGTTCATCAGGATCATGGAGCTGGTCCTCACCCTCTACTACGGAGAGATAGGAGGAGGGAAGGACGGAGAGGGGGAGGAGGGGAGCGGCCATAGAGAGGCCATCGTCACTACACCAGGTTAGTCTGGGATTAGACTCTACTACAGGGGGGAGAGGGAGGAGTGGAGGCCATGCCAGGTGAAGCTCCGTCACTATTACCAGGTGAAGCTCCGTCACTATTACCAGGTGAAGTTCCGTCACTATTACCAGGTGAGGCTCCGTCACTATTACCAGGCGAGGCTCCGTCACTATTACCAGGCGAGGCTCCGTCACTATTACCAGGCGAGGCTCCGTCACTATTACCAGGCGAGGCTCCGTGACTATTACCAGGTGAGGCTCCGTCACTATTACCAGGCGAGGCTCCGTCACTATTACCAGGCGAGGCTCTGTGACTATTACCAGGTGAGGCTCCGTCACTATTACCAGGTGAGGCTCTGTGACTATTACCAGGTGAGGCTCCGTCACTATTACCAGGTGAAGCTCCGTCACTATTACCAGGTGAGGCTCCGTCACTATTACCAAGCGAGGCTCCGTCACTATTACCAGGCGAGGCTCCGTCACTATTACCAGGCGAGGCTCTGTGACTATTACCAGGTGAGGCTCCGTCACTATTACCAGGTGAGGATCTGTGACTATTACCAGGTGAGGCTCCGTCACTATTACCAGGTGAAGCTCCGTCACTATTACCAGGTGAAGCTCCGTCACTATTACCAGGTGAGGCTCCGTCACTATTACCAAGCGAGGCTCCGTCACTATTACCAGGCGAGGCTCCGTCACTATTACCAGGCGAGGCTCCGTCACTATTACCAGACGAGGCTCTGTGACTATTACCAGGTGAGGCTCTGTGACTATTACCAGGTGAGGCTCCGTCACTATTACCAGGTGAGGCTCCGTCACTATTACCAGGTGAAGCTCTGTCACTATTACCAGGTGAGGCTCTGTCACTATTACCAGGCGAGGCTCTGTGACTATTACCAGGTGAGGCTCCGTCACTATTACCAGGTGAGGCTCCGTCACTATTACCAGGCGAGGCTCCGTCACTATTACCAGGCGAGGCTCTGTGACTATTACCAGGTGAGGCTCCGTCACTATTACCAGGTGAGGCTCCGTCACTATTACCAGGTGAGGCTCCGTCACTATTACCAGGTGAGGCTCCATCACTATTACCAGGCGAGGCTCCATCACTATTACAGGCGAGGCTCCGTCACTATTACCAGGCGAGGCTCTGTGACTATTACCAGGTTAGGCTCCTTCAATATTAACCCGGGGAGGGGGTTTCCCCCCTATTACCCCAGGAGGGGTAAAGGCCCTTTTTTGACCCCTTTTCCCGGTTTAGGCCCCTGTGACTATTTCCCGGGGAGGGCCCCCGGGCACTTTACCCGGTGAGGGGGTTTCCCTCACCTTTTACCAGGTTTGGGCCCCCGTCACATTTTCCCGGGGAGGCTTTCCCTCACTATTACCCTGTGAGGCTCCCTCAATTTACCCCTGTGAGGCTCCGTCCTATTAAACCCGGGAGGCCCCCCCCCCCCCCTCAAATTACCCGGGGAGGCCGTCACTATTCCATGGGGGCCCGTCCTATACCAGTGGGCTCCTCACTTTTCCAGGTGAGGCTCCGTAACTATTCCCGGGTGAGGCCCCTCCATTCCATGTGAGGCCCGTCACTATTCCATTGGGGTCTCATTTTCCCATTTGGGTTCTTTTGGGTGGGGGCTGTCATGTTTCCCCACCCAATTTGTCCCTTTTTTTGGGTTTTTTGGGTTGGTTAGCCCGAAAAAACGGGGGTTCCCCCTTCTTTTTTCCCTTTTTTATTTCCTTTTTTCTAAACCCCCCCCCCCCCCCCCCCCCCCCCCCGGGGGGGGGGGGCCCCCCCCCCCCCCGGGGGGCCCGGGGGGGGGGGGGGGGGGGGGGGGGGGGGGGGGGAAAAAAAACCCCAAAATTTGGGGGCCCCCCTTTTTTTTTCCTTGGCTTCCTTTTAAAAATTTTCGTTCTCTTTTTCTTTGGTTCATCCCCTTTGCTTTTTCTTTTTGTTTTTTCCCTTCCTTTCTTTATTACCCCTTTCTCTCTTTTTTTACGCTTCTTTCTCTTTTTGGTTTTTTTTTTTTTATTTCTCTTTTTCTCTCTCTTCTTTCCCTCTTCCCTTCCCCTCCTCCCCCCTTTTCCCCTTCCGCTCTTGCTCTCGCATCTCTCGCCTCTTGCTTTTTTTTCTTCCTCTCTCTCTCTCTTGCTCTCTCTCTCTCTCTCTCTCTTTTGCTGGAACTTTAGTGTTAGTTGGCACGGGCTCCCTTCTCTGTCCGATGCCAGATGTAAGCATTGGTGTCATGCTACTGCTATGTGGGACCCTGAGAATGAATTAGTATCCTATCACAAAAATATACAAGAGGGGACCGCTGCTTGGAAACTGAGCACTCCACATCTTGTTACGCTGGAGGAGATGGAGAGAAACGGGAGGGAAGCAGACTTGTTCTGGTGTGTGTGTTTCAACGTGTGTGTGTGTGTGTTTCACCGTGTGTGTGTGTTTCACCGTGTGTGTGTGTGTGTGTTTCACTGTGTGTGTGTGTGTGTGTTTCACCGTGTGTGTGTGTGTGTGTTTCACCGTGTGTGTGTGTGTGTTTCACCGTGTGTGTGTGTGTGTTTCACGTGTGTGTGTGTTTCACCGTGTGTGTGTTTCACCGTGTGTGTGTGTGTGTGTGTTTCACCGTGTGTGTGTTTCACTGTGTGTGTGTGTGTGTGTGTGTTTCACCGTGTGTGTGTGTGTTTCACCGTGTGTGTGTGTTGTTCAGTGACAGGCAAAGGGACTGTTAGTGTGTTTCACTGAATAACTGGAGGATAAATCTGAATTGTTTTGAAGGAAGAGTTCTAGACGGAGATGGTTGAAGATGGTTAAACATGTTTTGGAGAGATGATCCAGTTGTGTGCTAATATTGCTGTTAGTTGTTTGGAGCATCATTCTGCTGTTGGACAGTCGCCACAGAGGCCACTATACATATTGTTGTCTTTATTAAGGCCCTCCGTGCTTTTACTGACATATGAAAGAAGGATTTGAATATGCTCTGTGCAATACGATCCCACCATCATACATAGTTGACATCACTTAAACATCTCACGTGTTCCCCATAGGGTGCTTTTGGCTGCGTTTAGTTTTAGTGGCCTGCTGGGCTTCAGCACTCTGTCTGGTTCCTTGTGTGTGTTTCCCTGTTTGTGTGTGTTTTTCCCTGTGTGTGTGTGTGTGTTTCCCTGTTTGTGTGTGTGTTGCTGTGTGTGTGTGTGTTTCTCTGTGTGTGTGTGTGTGTGTGTGTGTAATGGGTCTAGTCTATCTCCCGTTGACTGTGGCCTGTTCCAGTAACTGCAATGTTGGAACAGAACCTGTGTGTGTGTTTGACTGTGTGTGCGTGTTTGACTGTGTGTGTGTGTGTGTGTTTGACTGTGTGTGTGTGTGTGTTTGACTGTGTGTGTGTGTGTTTGACTGTGTGTGTGTGTTTGACTGTGTATGTGGGTTTGACTGTGTGTGTGTTTGACTGTGTGTGTGTGTGTTTGACTGTGTGTGTGTGTTTGACTGTGTGTGTGGGTTTGCCTGTGTGTGTGGGTTTGCCTGTGTGTGTGTTTGACTGTGTGTGTGTGTTTGATGATGTGTGAGAGAGAGACAGACAGAGAGAGAGAGAGTGTAATGGATTCAGTGTGTTCCCACTCAGGACACATTAATAGGCCGTGACTTTTAATTGCCTGTGGTTCTCTTAAGAACATTTTCAAAGGGAATATTAATTCATCCATTTGAAGGTGTTTTCTTTTTCTAACTAATGAACTGGAAAGAGTTTCTTAGTGTGTTAGTGTGACTGTGTGTGAATCAGTGTGAGTTTTAGGTGGAATCCAACCAATGCTTTATTAATGTTATGTATAATACGTGGAACACATTAAGTAGCCTGTGTGTCATTCACCAAAACATTCAATCACTCACCATTAACCAGTGTTTTCCCTCCTCTCTGTATGAAATGAATTGAAGTCTGCAAAAAAGAAATATAAAGGTTTAGAGAAATATGAGAAGAGTTAGGAAGAGGGAGAGAGGGAGGGAGAGAGGGAGGGAGAGAGGGAGGGAGAGAGGGAGGGAGGGAGGGAGAGAGGGAGGGAGGGAGGGAGAGAGGGAGGGAGGGAGGGAGGGAGAGAGGGAGAGAGAGAGGGAGGGAGGGAGAGAGAGAGAGGGAGAGAGAGAGAGGGGGAGAGAGAGGGGGAGAGAGAGAGGGGGAGAGAGAGAGGGGGGGAGAGAGAGGGGGGAGAGGAGGGAGAGAGGAGAGAGAGAGAGAGAGAGAGAGAGAGAGAGAAAACATCTAAGAAGGAGCTGGGTTGGAGTGGCCTATGCTGCCACCTACTGTAATAACAGCAGAGGTGCAGCCATCCTGATAAATAAGAATAAACCCTTTCCCCTGACATCCTGCGGTATCATGTTTAATTACATCAATAGAAAATACACATGGAGAATAAACGGTGCGCATCTTCTAGACCCGAAACAGAGAAAAGCTGACGCCGATATCATTTGGGATGCCTTTAAGGCGTACATTAGGGGAATGATAATCTCATACTGC
The DNA here is from genome assembly GCA_902810595.1 of Coregonus sp. 'balchen'. NCBI lineage: Eukaryota > Metazoa > Chordata > Actinopteri > Salmoniformes > Salmonidae > Coregonus > Coregonus sp. 'balchen'. Next base: position 49,852,976 of record LR778269.1, read on the forward strand.
GCTAAAGTGAAATCTGATTTAGAAATTAATATGTAAAAAAAAAAAATCACTACACTAGATATATAAAAGTATGTCCTCGGTTGCAACACTCACTACCGAGTTCCAAACTGCCTCTGGAAGCAACATCAGCACAAACACTGTTCGTCAGGAGCTTTGTGAAATAGGTTTCCATGGCCGAGCAGCCGCACACAAGCCTAAGATCACCATGTGCAATGCCAAGCGTCGGCTGGAGTGGTGTAAAGCTCTCCGCCATTGGACTCTGGAGCAGTGGAAGCGTGTTCTCTGGAGTGATGAATCACGCTTCACCTTCTGGCAGTCCGACGGACGAATCTGGATTTTGCGGATGCCAGGAGAACGCTACCTGCCCAATGCATAGTGCCAACTGTAAAGTTTGGTGGAGGAGGAATAATGGTCTGGGGCTTTTTTTCATGGTTCGGGCTAGGCCCCTTAGTTCCAGTGAAGGGAAATCTTAACGCTACAGCATACAATGACATTCTAGATGATTCTGTGCTTCCAACTTTGTGGCAACAGTTTGGGGAAGGCCCTTTCCTGTTTTAGCATGACAATGCCCCTGTGCACAAAGCGACGTCCATACAAAAATGGTTTGTTGAGATCGGTGTGGAAGAACTTGACTGGCCTGCACAGAGCCCTGACCTCAACCCCATTGAACCACCTTTGGGATGAATTGGAACGCCGACTGCGAGCCAGGCCTAATCTCCCAACATCAGTGCCCGACCTCACTAATGCTCTTGTGGCTGAATGGAAGCAAGTACCCGCTGTAATGTTCCAACATCTAGTGGAAAGCCTTCCCAGAAGAGTGGAGGCTGTTATAGCAGACAAAGGGGGGACCAACTCCATATTAATGCCCATGATTTTGGAATGAGATGTTTGACGAGCAGGTGTCCACATACTTTTGGTCATGTAGCGTATCTTAGAAAAAGCCCATAAAAAATCGTACAAGGTAAAGAAGAAAATAAAATGTTTTAACTTAAGCACGAATATGATCTTTTACTCTTGAAGAGAGCCAACAACTACATGTTAAACTCAAATAAAGCATACTACTTAATGGCAAGTAAACCTGGTAAATATTTTTCAGCTCTCACAAAACAAATACATGCTAAAGCAGTTGTAATTGTAAAAGGTAAAGATACAAAACAGTAATTAGAAACAACAACGCGATTAATGACAATTTAAAGTTTATTTAAAAATGTATATAAATCGTAATGAAACAACAGTTGGACGGATCGTAAAGCCTTCTTAGACTCAACAACTCTGAAGGAATTATCAGCAGACAAAAAATAATCCCTAAAAACAGAGATCACCCAAGAATACATAAATTATTAGATACTGTTAAAACATTAGGAGAAAAGCACCAGGAATGGATGGCTTTCCCATAGAATTCTGTTCAACATTTTGACAAAGTAGTCCACCTATTTACACAAATGACAACACACGTCACTCAATTCAATACTTTCTAGCTCCATATATCAAACAGTTATTTCTGTTATGTTAAAACCAGGAAAATCTGGAGCATCCCCTGCTGATTATAGACCCATAAGTTTAATAAATTGTGACAATAAAATAATAATAAAGCTTATAAGCAATAGAATGGCAAAAGTATCTTACCAGACCTGATACATATCAAACAGGGTTTATAAAAAATAGACACAAACAAGAACATGTTTCAGTTTAATACAATATGCAAAAAAACAAAATTATAGATTTATCAATAATAGCTGTTAATGCCAAAAGGCTTTCGACGTCTTGAATGGCCTTTTCTATTCAAAACTTTGGAAGTTTTTAACTTTCCAGCTGAAATAATACATTTTATAAAAATATTGAATAAATGTCCTAAAGCAAAAATATACACAAATAATTTATTATCTGATGAAATTGCTTTAGAAAGGGGCACAAGACATGGATGTCCTCTCTCCCCCTCCTGTTTGCCCTGGTAATTGAACCGCTTGCAGAAAGAATTAGACAGGACCCACACGTAACAGGTATCAGTATTGATAAACATGAATAGAAACTAAACATTTTTTTTTTTTTTACAGATGATCTCCTGATTATACTTGACCAATATTGAAAACGCAATGCCCCATTTGCAAAACATATTTTCAGAATACTCTAAAATCTCAGGATATAAAATTAACGTTGAAAACCCCCGAAAAAGAAAAAGAATAACTAATAATCTACAATAATCCTTTATGTGGACCACAAATAATATGAAATACTTAGAATGTTTAAGTGACAACAAACAAGAAATATATAAAGATAACTTTATTCCATTAATCAACAATATGAAACAGATCTAATTAAATGTAATAATATTCCCATAAATCTTACAGGTAGAATAAACCTCTTTAAAATGGCATGGTTCCATATAGTTAAATGCACTAAAGAGGAACGATGGGTACATACTGAAGATGCTCATCCCCAGAATATTTTCACGTGTCCATTTTCAAAGGATAAAGCTAAGAACATTAATAGCTTCCTAGTTAAGAACACTGTAACAATATGGAAGAAAATGAAACGTATTCTACAAGAACCAATATCACTCCCTAAAAACACAACCTTATGGAACAATCCTTGGATAGCTTTTCAGAATTCACTGATAAATTGGTCCACATAGAAAACTAAAGGCATAGAAACCGTAGATGACTTGGTAACAGGAAATTCATTTATTTCCATGACAGAATTAAAAAGTAATTTTGGACTGACCAATGTAGATCATTTCAAATACATGCATTTTTAAAGTTACTTATCACTAAATTTCGATTTGAAATCTTTTCGACATCAGAGCAACCTTGAGGGAATCTTATTTGAGTCAGAAAATGATTTTCATATGATTGATAGGTAAGATATAGAAAACCTTGCAGAGAGCATATCCAACTGACAATCTCTTAGGAAACACTGTTGGAACCAAGACTTAAAAATAACTGATGTTGGCACAAGATGGAGGGAATGTTGGGCCATAACTAACAAATGTACACTTACCGAAAATGTACACTTAATCCAGTATAAACTAATGTATAGAATGTATTATACAAGAGACAAAATTCACATTCTACAGCACAACGGCAGAGTCATGTCTTAAGTGTAAACCTAACAACGATTCAATAATCCATGCCTTCTGGGAATGCTATGAAGTCCAAAAGTAATGGGCGGAGTTAGAAAGTTGGCTGTCAGAAGTATTACAATGTAAACTTACTTTTAATCCATCTGTCTGCATTTTTCAAGACGTGGCATATGGGGGTGTAGTGAGATACCCAATGGGCTGGACGATTCTCTTCTCATCACTCATCTTGAAAAAACGTATATTAAAAACGTGGAAATCAATCCGACATCATTAACACAATGGAATTATCAAATGATTTATTATTGAAATATTGAAATAGCATGGGCGACGCCGACTGAGAAAAACAAATTGGTACAATTTAAGGCCAAGTGGCAAACAATAATGCAGACAGCAGGGAAGGGATGGGGGTGTGAACATGCAGGTTTGGGCAGGTTCGTGTGTATACGTTTTTATTTGGTGTAAAAAAAATTAAAATAATAATAATCTAATAATTATATACAAATTAAAAAAAGAAGGGGAATTGACCGATTCTGTTGGCCCAAATCTCAAATGCAAATACCGAGTTGAAACTGCTTTTTGTTAGAGAGGAAGAAGTGGTCTTTCATCTGTGTTGTTGAGGGGCACGGGAGGGGCTTGGTGCACACAGCACAGAAGGAGGAGGGGCTTGGTGTCTGTGGAGTGGGAAGGTGTAGTTGTGTCACTAGTCATCCAGTCTGACTGTTCAGCTCTGTAGTGTCACTAGTCATCCAGTCTGACTGTTCAGCTCTGTAGTGTCACTAGTCATCCAGTCTGACTGTTCAGCTCTGTAATGTCCTCTCTCATCCAGTCTGACTGTTCAGCTCTGTAATGTCCTCTCTCATCCAGTCTGACTGTTCAGCTCTGTAATGTCCTCTCTCATCCAGTCTGACTGTTCAGCTCTGTAATGTCCTCTCTCATCCAGTCTGACTGTTCAGCTCTGTAATGTCCTCTCTCATCCAGTCTGACTGTTCAGCTCTGTAGTGTCACTAGTCATCCAGTCTGACTGTTCAGCTCTGTAGTGTCACTAGTCATCCAGTCTGACTGTTCAGCTCTGTAATGTCCTCTCTCATCCAGTCTGACTGTTCAGCTCTGTAATGTCCTCTCTCATCCAGTCTGACTGTTCAGCTCTGTAATGTCCTCTCTCATCCAGTCTGACTGTTCAGCTCTGTAATGTCCTCTCTCATCCAGTCTGACTGTTCAGCTCTGTAGTGCCACCTCTCATCCAGTCTGACTGTTCAGCTCTGTAATGTCCTCTCTCATCCAGTCTGACTGTTCAGCTCTGTAGTGTCACTAGTCATCCAGTCTGACTGTTCAGCTCTGTAATGTCCTCTCTCATCCAGTCTGACTGTTCAGCTCTGTAATGTCCTCTCTCATCCAGTCTGACCGTTCAGCTCTGTAATGTCCTCTCTCATCCAGTCTGACTGTTCAGCTCTGTAGTGTCACTAGTCATCCAGTCTGACTGTTCAGCTCTGTAATGTCCTCTCTCATCCAGTCTGACTGTTCAGCTCTGTAATGTCCTCTCTCATCCAGTCTGACTGTTCAGCTCTGTAGTGTCACTAGTCATCCAGTCTGACTGTTCAGCTCTGTAATGTCCTCTCTCATCCAGTCTGACTGTTCAGCTCTGTAATGTCCTCTCTCATCCAGTCTGACTGTTCAGCTCTGTAGTGTCCTCTCTATTCCAATCTGACTGTTCAGCTCTGTAGTGCCACCTCTCATCCAGTCTGACTGTTCAGCTCTGTAGTGCCACCTCTCATCCAGTCTGACTGTTCAGCTCTGTAGTGCCACCTCTCATCCAGTCTGACTGTTCAGCTCTGTAGTGTCCTCTCTATTCCAATCTGACTGTTCAGCTCTGTAGTGCCACCTCTCATCCAGTCTGACTGTTCAGCTCTGTAGTGCCACCTCTCATCCAGTCTGACTGTTCAGCTCTGTAATGTCCTCTCTCATCCAGTCTGACTGTTCAGCTCTGTAGTGCCACCTCTCATCCAGTCTGACTGTTCAGCTCTGTAGTGCCACCGCTCCTCCAGTCACAGCGATCAGCTCAGACTGCACCGAGGGGGAAAGGAACATTTCACTCCTCACCTGCTGGTCAGAGACCTGAAACCGTTCCAGTGGCATCTTTTTATCACGTGTTCCAAATGGCATCCTATTCCCTATGTAGTGCACTAGGGGACAGGGTGTGGTTTGGGACATAGCCAGAGGGTTTTTATCTCTAAGGGAATCTGGAGGCCCTGTCTGTCTGTCTGTCTGTCTGTCTCTGTCACTACCAGGATTAACACTTCAAAGCCTCTTCCCAGCCACAGTTCTGATCACTTGATTTTTAATTACTCTTTCTTTTTATTGCTTCACAACTTCAAATCTATCTGAGTGGGCAGGCAGGCAGGGCTGGAAGTAGAAGTGCTTGGTGTGTAGAACTGACACCTCAAAGACTCACAGGAAGTTTTAAAAAAACGACGACCAGAAAAAGCCACAACAGTGGATTTCTCAACTGCCAATTCGCAAAGTGAAAGATTTAATTAAAACATGACATAATTTTCACCGCCTAAGCCTGTGGGATTCCTGTGCTGTGACCTCACGTGGGGTATTGTTTTGAGAGAGAGAGAGAGAGCACATTCTTGTCTATTGACATCAGCTTCCGCTGGCTGTCGCAGAGGGGAGCAGGCCAGCTCAGGGAAACGGACACGATGGGATAGGTTCATAGGTCAGGGGAGCCACGTTAGAGAACCGCGTGACCCCCTCCAGGCGACTCGCTCACAGGCCCCAGCCCCTGGCCGAGTGGTTTGGCTGCAGCCCACAGCCCCCCAGCTCCTCTCCCCTGGTCCTGGCCAAGGCCTTTGACTGACTGTGGTCGCTGTGATTCAGCCCTTGGTTAGCCATGAACAGGACTCTACTGTCAGGATGCTGTCAGGCAGGTTGGTTGGGCTGAACCCTCTAGCTCAGTGGTTCCCAAGCTGGGGGTCGGCAGGGGAGTCCCTCCCCCACATTATTATTATTGTAGATCTGCTTTTTAATGAATTATTTATAACTATTTAAAACTTGTCAGAAATGTCCAGATCAATTAGCCCATGCCAGCTAACGTTTTTTTTTTCTCCGCTAGGTTTTTTAGGCTGACTGCTCCCATATGTATTATTTTATAAATAGATTCTGTTAATAGTTCACTAAAGTGTATTGCAACGTACTGGCCACCTACTCCTCTTCTTTGTTAGGAAATTCACTTTAAAATTGCTGATGATGGAAGGGGGGCATGAGTGAAAAAGTTTGGGAACCACTGCTCTAGTCTGAAGCATTATGGACTGACTGGCTGACTGACTGTCTGCCTGACTGACTGCCTGGCTGCCTGACTGGCTGCCTTCCCATCTGACTGACAGACTGGCTGCCTATCTGACTGAATGCCTGCTTACCTGTCTGCCTACCTGACTGCCTGTCTGACTGAAAACCACTACATCCTGCCTCACCTGCGTGCCTCGGCTCTGCCTCCAGTTGTTTGTAGTGTTCAGCTGCCAGCTGAATCAACTTTGCTGAGTCCTCTCTGGCTCTGCCTTCAGTTGTTTGTAGTGTTCAGCTCCCAGCTGAATCAACTTTCAGTCCAACCCACAGGAAGACCAAATTCATTGAGGGCTACGTCACGCCGCTGTCTGACTGACGTGTAATCAAAGCTGTGTTTTCTTTCACTGATGGTTCATTCATTCCCTGAAATTATGAGAGTTCCTATAATTGCATTATCACTAAGTCCGCAAGGGTTTGTTGTTTTAAGGTTTAAGGTTCTATGTTTTAAGTTGAGTGTTTAAACAGTAGCTAAGAGCAATATGGTTGAACACATTGGACTTTATTAAAGTGTCTTCTTTTCATCAATATTCTGCCTCTATGGGACATTGATATGTCAAACAGATTTCATTTGGCAAGGGTCCTCTTCTTACAGGACACTTAGGTTGTTGATGTCTATCTGCTTACAGGACACTTAGGTTGTTGATGTCTATCTTCTTACAGGACACTTAGGTTGTTGATGTCTATCTTCTTACAGGACACTTAGGTTGTTGATGTCTATCTCATTACAGGACACTTAGGTTGTTGATGTCTATCTCATTACAGGACACTTAGGTTGTTGATGTCTATCTCATTACAGGACACTTAGGTTGTTGATGTCTATCTCATTACAGGACACTTAGGTTGTTGATGTCTATCTCATTACAGGACACTTAGGTTGTTGATGTCTATCTTCTTACAGGACACTTAGGTTGTTGATGTCTATCTCATTACAGGACACTTAGGTTGTTGATGTCTATCTTCTTACAGGACTTTTAGGTTGTTGATGTCTATCTTCTTACAGGACACTTAGGTTGTTGATGTCTATCTTCTTACAGGACACTTAGGTTGTTGATGTCTATCTTCTTACAGGACACTTAGGTTGTTGATGTCTATCTTCTTACAGGACACTTAGGTTGTTGATGTCTAAACGTGTTCTGTACTTGTGTTCTGTTTGGTCCACAGGAAGGGTAGCTGCTGCATGTGCAACAGCTAATGGGGATCCTAATGAACTAAACACAATTATTCCCATAGTCCCCCAGCCTTCCCATAGTCCCCCAGCCTTCCCATAGTCCCCCAGCCTTCCCATAGTCCCCCAGCCTTCCCATAGTCCCCCAGCCTTCCCATAGTCCCCCAGCCTTCCCATAGTCCCCCAGCCTTCCCATAGTCCCCCCAGCCTTCCCATAGTCCCCCAGCCTTCCCATAGTCCCCCAGCCTTCCCATAGTCCCCCAGCCTTCCCATAGTCCCCCAGCCTTCCCATAGTCCCCCAGCCTTCCAGTGTATTGACATGGAGCTGACCGATCTGTGTTGTGTCTTATTGTTCCTCAGGTCTGGAAGGAGACCCAGAGGCCCAGGCCATGGCAGGACAGTACCCCAGCACAGAGCTTTACATGCAGGGGGAGGAGGGGGACCAGGGCTGGGTGTCCTGGGCCTGGTCCTTCGTCCCAGCCATCGTGGGAGCTGAGGATGAGGAGGGAGAGGAAGGCTTCTACCAGCAGCGGGAGGAGGGAGATGTAGGCGGCTCCAGCCCACAGCAGAACACACCTAAAGACCCTGTTGTCTCCATAGGGTTCTATTGCACCAAGGCCTCTGTCACGTTCAAGGTAGGAACACCAGGGAGTGTGTGTGTGGAGGGTTGGAATATTGTGGACATTCTTTCAGATAATGTGCTAGAATTGAATTTCTAAAGACAAAAAATTATATATAGTTATGTTAGCAGTTATGCATTTTTCCTACTAACATTGTTGTTGTTGTACCACCGCTACCTTTCCAGTTGTGGTTTAGTTTTACAGTACAGCAGCTTGATCTGCAGGACATCTACATCCTCTTTCTCTTTGTCTCTGTGTGGTACGGTACGGGGAGGGGTGTGTGGTACGGTACGGGGAGGTGTGTCTCTGTGGTACGGTACGGGGAGGGGGGTGTGTGGTAAAGTACGGGGAGGTGTGTGTGTGTGTGTGTGTGTTTGTGGTACAGTACGGGGAGGGGTGTGTGTGCGGGGTACGAGGGTAAGGGATGGAGAGTGACCTGTAACTGCTAACTGCCGTCTGGGGTCACGTTAATGTTTTAGACATAATACATGGTATGATATGACTATTCACAACCAGATACGCTCCATAATCTTACCCTCCCGCTCTCTCTCTCTCTCTCCTCTCTCAGAATCATTGGCATTCATCTGTGTTTTCCCTCAGGTTCAGATCCCTCAGATCACGTTTCTGCATTAGCATCTCATTGGGGGAAGGAGGTTAAATATCATGCCAAATGGAGCCTGCCGCTTTTCTAATAATGTTTAAATTGTTCCTGTAGTGTTTGAGTTCTTTTAATCAATTAATTGGCTCTCCTCTCCTCAGGAGTAATTGCAGACAGCCGAAGGGATGGCGTTTGATTTTAAACGTTCACATTTAGCGGAAGTATTTAATTTGAGGGGGAATTTCCCCTTTGAACAGCCAGACAGGCAGTACATGGACCTGCCTCTCTCTGACATGGCAATTAAACACCAGAACGTTATTTCACCTTCTGATTGAGAATAACTCCTCTAGATCAATCCATGTTATTTGATCAGAAATACTGGCATTTTACCTAATGACTTATACAGACGGGTGGAAGGTTGGAAAGAGAAAAAGCCTTGTCCTACTAGGCATAGTCCCATTCAATTATTCACTTGCTGATCTGCTGTTGACAACTTGTCATTTTAGGATTTTTTCCATTCTCAGCACATGGGAGTATTGATGTTTGTAGTGTTTTGAACAAAGCGTTCCCATCAAAAACATGGTTGTTTCATCTTTTTGACTCTTGGTTGGCTGTCAAGCTCCTAAGGATCAGTGAGCCCATTGAAACGTGTTTTAAAAGTTAATGAACGTTCAAGATGCCTAATAAAGCACAATTTTATTAGTGTTGGACCTTTTAGGGCCATACTGGCTGACGACAGAAGAGGTAGCTAGCTTAGCAGCGGTAACTAAAGCTCCATCCAGTTACTATATTGTTTTAGGCCCAGGTACAGTCAGCAGAGTCCTGCTACGCTAGCCGCTATGTTATCCTAGCCTCGCCAGGAGGCCATGTTGTCTCTGGATAAGGCATCAGCAGTGATTTGTCTGATGGGCAGGTCTTCAGAGAGCTAGGAGCAGCGTTGACGTGGTGAAACAAATCGCTCTCTCACTCTTTCAGAACGGTCCTTGTTGCTTGCTGCCACTCCCAGGGGTTGCTGGGAAGGCACGTGATTAAACCAGCGGAACGAGGAAAGGAGAGAGAGAGGGAGGGAAAGAGAGGGATATCAGAGGAGAACAGAGGGAGGGAAAGAGAGGGATATCAGAGGAGAACAGAGGGAGGAGAAGAGTGGGAAAGAGAGGGATATCAGAGGAGAACAGAGGGGGGAAAGAGAGGGAAAGAGAGGGATATCAGAGGAGAACAGAGGGGGGGAAAGAGGGAAAGAGAGGATATCAGAGGAGAACAGAGGGAGGGAAAGAGAGGGAAATCAGAGGAGAACAGAGGGGAGGGAAAGAGAGGGATATCAGAGGAGAACAGAGGGGGGGAAAGAGGGAAAGAGAGGGATATCAGAGGAGAACAAGAGGGGGGGTGAATGAGGGAAAGAGAGGGATGAAACGAGAGAACAGAGGAGGGGAGGGAAAGAGAGGGAATCAGAGGAGAACAGAGGGAGGAAGAGGAAAGAGGTTACAGAGAGAACAGAGAGGGAAGAGGAGAAAGAGAGGGAAAGAGGGATATCAGAGGAGAACGAGGGGGGGAAAAGAGGGAAAGAGAGGGATATCAGAGGAGAACAAAAGGGAGAGGGGAACAGAGGGAGGGGAGAGAGGGAAAGAGGGGATATCAGAGGAGAACAAGAGGGAGGAAGAGAGGGAAGAGAGGGTATCAGAGGAGAACAGAGGGAAGATGAGGGAAAGAGAGGGATATCAGAGGAGAACAGAGGGAGGGAAAGGAGGGAAAGAGAGGGATATCAGAGGAGAACAGAGGGAGGGAAAGAGAGGGATATCAGAGGAGAACAGAGGGAGGGAGAGAGGGAAAGAGGGGGATATCAGAGGAGAACAGAGGGAGGGAAAAGAGGGGGATATCAGAGGAGAACAGAGGGAGGGAAAGAGGGGGATATCAGAGGAGAACAGGAGGGGAGGGAAAGAGGGGAAATCAGAGGAGAACAGAGGGAGGAGAGAGGGAAGAGGGGGATATCAGAGGAGAACAGAGGGAGGGAAAGAGGGGGATATCAGAGGAGAACAGAGGGAGGGAAAGAGGGGGATATCAGAGGAGAACAGAGGGAGGGAAAGAGAGGGATATCAGAGGAGAACAGGGAGGGAAAGAGAGGGAATCAGAGGAAACAGAGGGAGGAAAGAGAGGGATGGGACAGAGGGAGAGAGAAAAGGTGAGTCACGAGGCGACAGATGGGGTGAGTGGTTACAGTGAAAGGGAGGAACGAGAGGAAATCCCTGAGCCAGACCGAGCCAGGGACAAGTGAAAGAGGAGATATCAAGACGCACAGAGCTGAGGGAAAGAGAGGGAGGTGGTTCCATCAGCAGTATAATAAGGTGCAGCTGCTCCAGTCTGTTCTAGCCTACACCTGCTTCCTGTGTTACAGTTGAAAGGGTGGGACTGAGCTGCACCCACGGTCCTGAGCCAGACCCAGCCAGCCATCACACCTCTCTTTCTCTCTCTCCCCCTGACCAGAGTCTAACCCCCTCTCTCTCCTCTCTCCCCCCTGACCAGAGTCTTACCCCCCTCTCTCTCCCCCTGACCAGAGTCTTACCCCTCTCTCTCTCCTCTCTCTCCCTGGCCAGAAGAGGGTGGTTAAGACCAGTCTGTATGTTGTTCTGAGAACCAGAGACCACCACTCAAAAAAAGTGTGTTTCAGACCAGTCTGTGTGTTGTTCTGAGAACCAGAGACCACCACTCAACAGAAGTGTGTTTAAGACCAGTCTGTGTGTTGTTCTGAGAACCAGAGACCACCACTCAACAGAAGTGTGTTTAAGACCAGTCTGTGTGTTGTTCTGAGAACCAGAGACCACCACTCAACAGAAGAGTGTGTTTAAGACCAGTCTGTGTGTTGTTCTGAGAACCAGAAACCACCACTCAACAGAAGAGTGTGTTTAAGACCAGTCTGTGTGTTGTTCTGAGAACCAGAAACCACCACTCAACAGAAGAGTGTGTTTAAGACCAGTCTGTGTGTTGTTCTGAGAACCAGAAACCACCACTCAACAGAAGAGTCTAATGTCTCTGAGTTTCTTTCTCAAACTCTGAACCTCTCCATCTCAGTGAGACGTTACTCCTCAGATCTACCAATGCCGCTCTCTCTCTCTCTCTCTCTCTCTCTCTCTCTCTCTCTCTCTCTCTCTCTCTCTCTCTCTCTCTCTCTCTCTCTCTCTCTCGCTCTTGGTTTCTCTCTCTCGGTTTCTCTCTCTCGGTTTCTCGCTCTGATTTTCTGGTGTTTAAAGTTAAATATTACAACTCTCCAGGGCCTTGTTCTGTGAGATCCCAAAGAGAATGGTGTTGACTTTGTTTATCTATCATGTTTATCAACCATGTTTCCTCTCTCTCTCTCTCTCTCTGTGTGTGCTGTGTGTGTGTCTGTGTGTGACCAGTTGACAGAGATGCAGGCGGAGAGCAGTTACTACAGTCCTCAGAAGGTGAAGAGCAGGGATGGGCTCTGTCTGGAGCAGGAGGGGATCACCATGGAGGTAACAACCCTTCTGTCCTGCTCTGTTCTACATGACACTCTCTCTCTCTCTCTCTCTCTCTTTCTCTTTCTTTCTTTCTCTCTCTCTCTCTCTCTCTCTCTCTCTCTCTCTCTCTCTCTCTCTCGTTCTCTCTCTCTCTATCTCTGTCTCTGTCACTCACTCACACACACACATTTTCTATTTGTATGCTATTTAACCCCTTACACTATATGGATAGGGCCAAATTGAGATGTTTCTAACAGAAGAATTATAAAATGCATATGCATTACCATGGTAGCAATTGAAAGGGAACACTGTGGACATTATTGGGAAATAATCAGACCAAAGGTGAGGACACAACAGTTCACCTAACACAAGACTGGATCCAAACATTACACTGTTGATTGCATGTGCATTTACATTTACAGTACTTTTCACAGCGTTTGTTGATAATGAAATCTGGAAATACTCTGGATACATTCAGTAACATAATAAGAATATTCATGAACATGTTGGAGTAGGTGCAAGATAAGACAAAACAATGACTGTGGGTTTGAGTGAGAGGTCAACACCATCACACAATTACTGTTGTTGTTTACGCAATCCAAAAACAGCCCGTTAGAAATCGTATATGTGGCTCAGGAGGGTATCATTTGCCTCGACTCTGCCCTGCCCTGCCCTGCTCTGCCCTGCTCTGCCCTGCCCTGCCCCGCCCTGCTCTGCCCTGCTCTGCTCTCCTCTGCCCTACCCTGCTCCGCTCTCCTCTGCCCTACCCTGCCCTGCTTTGCCCTGCTCTGCCCTGCCCTGCTCTGCTCTCCTCTGCTCTGCTCTGCTCTGCCCTGCCCTGCTCTGCCCTGCTCTGCTCTGCTCTGCTCTCCTCTGCCCTACCCTGCTCTGCCCTGCCCTACCCTGCTCTACCCTGCTCTGCCCTGCCCTACCCTGCTCTGCCCTACCCTGCTCTGCCCTGCTCTACCCTACCCTACCCTGCTCTGCCCTACCCTACCCTACCCTACCCTGCTCTGCTCTGCTCTGCCCTACCCTGCTCTGCTCTGCCCTGCTCTGCTCTCCTCACTAGATGTTGAAACATTGCTGTGGGGACTTACTGTGACTACACTATAACAGACATCATCATCCCTCACTGTGACTACACTATTACATACATCATCATCCCTCACTGTGACTACACTACAACATACTTTAATAGCATCCCTCACTGTGACTACACTATAACATACTTTAATATCATCCCTCACTGTGACTACACTACAATACTTTAATATCATCACTCACTGTGATTACACTACAACATACTTTAATATAATCCCTCACTGTGACTACACTACAACATACTTTAATATCATCCCTCACTGTGACTACACTATAACATACTTTAATATCATCCCTCACTGTGACTACAATATAACATACTTCATAATCCCTCACTGTGACTACACTACAACATACTTTAATATTATCCCTCACTGTGACTACACTACAACATACTTTAATATAATCCCTCACTGTCACTACACTATAACAGACTTTAATATCATCCCTCACTGTGACTACACTATAACATACTTTAATATCATCCCTCACTGTGACTACAATATAACATACTTCATAATCCCTCACTGTGACTACACTACAACATACTTTAATATTATCCCTCACTGTGACTACACTACAACATACTTTAATATAATCCCTCACTGTCACTACACTATAACAGACTTTAATATCATCCCTCACTGTGACTACACTATAACATACTTTAATATCATCCCTCACTGTGACTACACTACAACATACTTTAATATCATCCCTCACTGTGACTACACTATAACAGACTTTAATATCATCCCTCACTGTGACTACACTATAACAGACTTTAATATCATCCCTCACTGTGACTACACTACAACATACATTAATATCATCCCTCACTGTGACTACACTACAACATACTTTAATACAATCCCTCACTGTGACTACACTATAACAGACTTTAATATCATCCCTCACTGTCACTACACTATAACAGACTTTAATATCATCCCTCACTGTGACTACACTACAACATACTTTAATATCATCCCTCACTGTGACTACACTATAACAGACTTTAATATCATCCCTCACTGTGACTACACTACAACATATGTTAATATCATCCCTCACTGTGACTACACTATAACATACTTTAATATCATCCCTCACTGTGACTACACTACAACATACTTTAATATAATCCCTCACTGTGACTACACTACAACATATGTTAATATCATCCCTCACTGTGACTACACTATAACATACTTTAATATCATCCCTCACTGTGACTACACTACAACATGCTTTAATAATCAAATCAAATCAGATGACATTTTATTGGCCACATGCGCCGAATACAACAGGTGCAGACATTACAGTAAAATGCTTACTTACAGCCCTTAACCAACAGTGCATTTATTTTTAATAAAAAAGGTAAAATAAAACAACAACAAAAAAGTGTTGAGAAAAAAAAGAGCAGAAGTAAAATAAAATAACAGTAGGGAGGCTATATATACAGGGGGGTACCGGTGCAGAGTCAATGTGCGGGGGCACCTTTTAGTTGAGGTAGTTGAAGTAATATGTACATGTGGGTAGAGTTAAAGTGACTATGCATAAATAATTAGAAGAGTAGCAGCAGCGTAAAAAGATGGGGTGGGGGGTGGCGGTGGGGGGCAGTGCAAATAGTCCGGGTAGCCATGATGAGCTGTTCAGAGAGTCTTATGGCTTGGGGGGTAGAAGCTGTTGAGAAGTCTTTTGGACCTAGACTTGGCACTCCGGGTACCGCTTGCCGTGCGGTAGCAGCGAGAACAGTCTCATGACTAGGGTGGCTGGAGTCTTTGACAATTTTGAGGGCCTTCCTCTGACACCGCTGGTATCAGAGGTCCTGGATGGCAGGAAGCTTTCCCCATATTTCTGGGCCAAACCACCCCCTTTACCCCTCGGTGGACCAACATTTTCCCCTCACGGTGTTTCACCATCAATCTCCCCGGGGGCACTTAATTTTTAATCTGGACCCATCCAATTTTTTTCATCTCCGGGGGGAATACTTTTTTCTCCCTTTCAATTTCGGGTTTTACCTATATTCTTTTATTCCCAAAGGAAAACTAACTTAAAATTTTTCCCAAACCCCCCGTGATAAATCGGACCTTAAATACATCCCTCCTGTGATTAAAACCTAAAAACTTTCATACCCCCTGTGACTACATTAACTATTTAATATACCCCTCACTGTGACACACTTAACACTTATATCCCCACTGGACTACACATAACATACTTTAATATCACCCTATTTGTTCCTAACTTTTTAAAACTTTACTTTTAAAAAATTTTTTAAACCCCCTCACGTGTACACTAAAAATACTTTAATATCCCCTCATTTGGATACACTAAAACCTATTTTAAATATCACCCCTCACTGTGACTACACTAAAAACCATATTTTAAATATCATCCCTCACTGGACTACACTAAACAATTTTTAATATCATCCCCACTGTGACTAACTATAAAATTTTTATATCCCTCACTTGACACACTAAACATATTTTATACATCCCTCACGTGACTACACTAAAACATACTTTAATTTTCATCCCTCAGGAACTACATTTAAAAAACTTTAAAAATATCCCTTTAATATCATCTTTAATATCCCTCCGGTGACTACACTAAACATCTTTATATATCCCCACTGGACCCCTAAAAACAACTTTAATATATCCCTCACTTGACTACCATAACATTTTTAAATACACCCCTCCTGTGACTACCTAAACTACTTTATTCACCCTCACTGTACTAAAAACCCTATAAACAACTTTTAATATCACCCTCACTGTGCTCCTAAAACATATTTTAAAATTACCCCCCCTGTACTACACTAAAAAATTTAAATACACCCTCCGGGGGACTACACTAAAATCTTTATATCACCTCCTGGACTCACAAACTTTTTAATATAATCCCCCTCACTGTGACTACACTAAACATATTTAATATCATCCCTCACTTTTGACTACACTAAAACAATTTAAATATCATCCCTCCCTGTGATACACTAAACATACTTTAAAACCCCTCACTGTCTACACTATAACAATTTTAAAATCATCCCCACTGTGACTACCTAAAAACTTAATATCATCCCTCCTGTGATTACCAAAAAAACAACTTTATATAACCCCACTGTGACACACTATAACAACTTTAATATCACCCCCCCTGTGATACCTATAACATACTTTATTACCCCCTCACTGTGACTACACTATAAATATTTTTAATATACCCTCCTGTGACTACACAAAAAAATTTTTAAATAACCCCTCACTTTGATTCACTATAACAACTTTTAAACCCCCTCACTGTACTACACTAAACAACTTTAATTTTCCCCCTCACTGGACACACAAAAAAATTTATAATCCCTACGTGACACACAAACAACTTTTATCACCCTCATGTGACTACACTACAACAATTTTTTAATATAATCCCTCCGTGACTACCTACACTATTTAATTCATCCCTCAGGGTGCTACACTAAACAACTTTAATATCATCCCTCACTGTGAAAACAAAAACCTACTTTACATAAACCCTCCGTGACACACTATAAAATTTTAAATCACCCCTCACTGGACTACCATAACATATTTTAAATATCATCCCCACGGTGATTACACTATAACAACTTTATATCATCCCTCACTTTGAAAAATAAAACCCCATACTTTAATATCATCCCCTACTGTACTCACTATAAACATACTTTAAATATATCCCTCACTTATCCCATAACAACTTTTAATTCTTTCCACCCCTCATTTATTTTATACACATAAAATTTAATATCCCCTTTAATATATCCCCTTTAATACAATCCCTCCTTTGACTACATAAAATACTTAATTTAAATCCCCCTTTCTCATATAAAATTTTTATAAATATCACCCCCATTTTTCCCCACTATATCAAATTTTTAAATACACCCCTCATTTGAATATAAATTTTAATTATCCCCATTCCACACCAACTTTAATTTATAAATCCCTCCCCCCCCTTTTTTACCATACATACTTTACCTATCACCCCTATTGCAAACACAAACTACTTTAAATTTCATCCCTAAAACTTCTAAAATATACAATTTACATCATCCTCACTGGACTCACTAAAAATTTTTATTATCCCTCACTTGCTACAAAAAACAATTTTAAATATCACCCCTCACTGTACTACACATAACATCCCCTTTTAAACTATCACTTTATCATCCCTCCGTATACACTAAACATATTTTATAACCCTCACTTGACCACTAAAACAGATTTAAAATATCTCCCTCCTGTGACATAAACATACTTTACAAATCATCCCTCACTTTGCTACACTAAAACATCTTTATATACCCCTCACTGTATACACAAAAACATACTTTATTAAATCCCCCCCTGGACTACAATAACAATTTTACTACTCCCTCACTGTGACAACCTACAACTCTTATTCATCCTCACTGGAAAACCCCTATAAAATTTTTACTATCATCCCTCACTGTGACTAACTAAACCCATACTTTAAATTCATCCCTCACTGTGACTACCCCCAAACATTTTTTAAATATCATCCCTCACTGGCTACACATAAAAACTTTTATCATCCCTACGTGATACCTAAAATACTTTACTATATCCCTCCTTTGACTACACTAAACAATTTTTATACATCCTCACTGTGCACATTTAAAAACTTTATATATCCCTCCTGGACTAACTAAACATATTTTAAAATATCACCCCCTCCTGGACTACACTAAACAACTTTATATCACCCCCACTGTGATACACTATAAAACTTTACTATAACCCTCACTGTGACTACACTAAACTTTTTAAATATCACCCCACTGTGACTACACAAAAAACAACTTTATACCCTCCCTTCACTGTGACTAAAAATATAACAACTTTTATCACCCCCTTTACTGGTACACTAAACATTTTTTAATATACCCCCTCACTGTACACATTTAAACAATTTAAATATAAACCTCAGTACACATTTAAAACTATTTAAATCACCCCTACTGTGATACACTACCTTTTTATATCACCCCTCACTGTGACTAAAAACAAACATATTTATTAACCCTCACTGTGATAACTATAACATATTTTAATACCCCTCCTGTATACCTAAACATTTTTTAAACCCTCCCTCACTTGTTTCCCACTTAAAAAATTTTTAAATCCCCACTGGACCACTAAAAAAATTTATATCACCCCTCATGTGACTCCCACAAACAGACTTTAATATACCCCCACTGTACTACACTAAAATTTATACCCCTCCTTCTAATTCCATCTTTAATCATCCCTCCCCTTGACTACACTAAACAACTTTAATATATCCCTACGTACTACATATAAAAATTAAATATATCCCTCCTGTGGAAAACATTTAAAATCTTTATTAATCCTCACTGTATACCTAAACTTTATTTTAATAACCCCTCACTTGATACCATAACATACTTTAAACCCCTCATGGACTACACTATAAAACAAAATATTTTAATAAATCCCTCATTTGACTACACTAAAAAATTTAAAATATCACCCTCATGTACTACACTATAAAACTTTTTATCACCCTTTAAAAACCACCCTTTAATCATCCCTCACTGTGACTACCTAAAAATTTTAAAATATCCCCTCACGGGACCCCTTTAAAAAATTTTATTCACCCTCCTGTGATACACTAAACATACTTTACTATCACCCCAAACTGTGACTACACAAAAACTTTATATAACCCCCCTCCCCTGTGAATACACAAACATATTTTACTATATCCCCCTCACTGGACAACTTAACAACTTTATTCACCCCACCCTGACTCACAAACAACTTAAAATATCACCCCCCCCAAACGGACTACCCATAACAATTTTCTACACCCCACGGACACACCCCAACATACTTTAAATTCATCCCCATTGACTACACCAAAAAAAAATTTTTAACCCCCCTCACTGTACACACTATAACATTTTTTTACTAAACACAACCCTCACTGGGATCAAACCTAAACAACTTTACACATCCTCACTTACACACTAAAACTACTTTACACACCCTCACGTGATACACTATAAATACTTTTAACACCCTCACGTGGACACAACAAACCTTTTACAACCCCCATACTTTATTTTTTATATTATTGGACACCCTAACAACAAAACCCCCTTAAAACCCAAAACCACCCCCTCACAAACTAAAAACTAATACACCCCTTTAAACTATAAAAAATTTTCCACACCCCTAAAAGACACACTACAAAATACTTTACAAAACCCCCCCCTCATTTATCACTAAACCCAAACTTTATAACCTCACTCCTACACAAAACAACTTTCTATCACCCCACGTGACACACCAACCAACACATCATCCCTCCACGGACTACAATAAACACTTTACACCCCCTCACTGTCTACACAAAATAACAATTTTACTAAAATCCCTCACTTGACACACTAAAAAAAACTTTACAACCCCCCCCTTTGTACTACACACAACAACACTTCACCCCCCAAGGACACAAATTCATATTTTACATCATCCTCACGGGGACACATAAACAATTTTTCACACCCCCCACGGCAAACCATAAACAACTTACAACCCTCACGGCCCCAAAAAACAATTTTAAATCCCCCATTTTGACCCCAAAAACCCAACAAATACATCCCACGGACAAAACCCCAAAACCAACCACCCTCACGTCCCACCCCCCCTACATCATCCCTAACCCGTACAAACCAAACAAAACCCCAAAGACACCCCCGGGGAAAAAAAAATTTTTAAAAAAAAAAAACCCCCCCGGCTCACTAAAACCCCTAAAACCCCCTCCCCACTGTGCCTCCCACCCCAAAATTTTTCCCCTCCCCACTGTACTCCCTTGAACCAAAACTTTAAAATAAAACCCCCCCCGGTTTTCCCACACCAAAACCCCCAACCCACGGCCACTCCCCCCCTTTTTTTTTCCCCCCCCTTTGGGAAACAACAAATTTTCCTTCCCCGCCCCCTCCTTACTCCCCAAACTTTTTTTTTCCCCCCCCCTTTTAAACCCCCAAACCTATTCCCCCCCCCCCCCCTTTTTCCCTTTTCCCCCAGGAAAACTACCCCTACCCCCTAGGACTTTTTTTTTACTATTTTCCCTTTTTCCCCAAAAAACCCCCCTTCCCACCCCTTTTTTTGCTCCTTCCTTTATTCCCCCTCACTTCTCACCAACTCTTTCTATCTCCCCCCCCTTTGTACACTAAAATTTTCTTTTTTCCCCCTTCCCCTCCTGTGCTAATACTACAACAAACTTTAATATAATCCCCTAGACTTTCTTACCGGTCCTTCTTTAAACCCTGTATTATTAAAAAATATTTAAAGAAGGCAGACTTTGGACCGGGGTTTTTTAATTCCACTCCCTTAGTAGTTCATAAACCCCTTCCGGGTCCTCGCTAATGGCTGGATCCGGAAATTCACAGCCCAGGAGCAGACCCCCCCAGCCCCTTTTCCCCTTTTCCCCCGCTTTCAAAATATTTTTATACCTTATTCTCGGGATAAATGATTACCTGGTCCCGGCCCAAAATTCCCAAATACTTAAAATGGGGGGGGGGGGAGAATCTACAACCATTGCCAATTTCTTAAATTGATGCTTCTGCTGGAAGGGAGGGAGGCCGTTAAAAAAAACCCCAAGAAGAGGGGACCGTGGACGGGGAGAGGGGGGGATGGGGAAGGAAAAAAGGGGGAAGGGAAAGGGGTTTTTGGAGCAGGGGAGGAAAAAGGAGGGGGGGGAATGGTAAAAAACGGGAAAGAGGGTCCTTTCCCAGGGGGGGGAAAAAAGGGGGGGAAATGGGGAAAACGGGGAAAAATTCGGGACCGGGAAAAAAAGGGGAGGGAAAAGTTTAAAACAAGAGGAGGAGTTTTGTTGGGAAAAGGGAGAGGGGGGGAATGGTCCCCGGGGCCCGGGGTTTTATTTATTCATAATTTTTTTTTTGGGGGGGGGGGGGGGAAAGGGAACCCAGGGGAAGAAGGGAACCACCAGGCGCCCCCAAAAAATGGCACTCTATTTCCCTATTTTGTTTTCACCCTCTTTTTAAAAACCAAAGCCCTCTGGGTCCTAGTCTAAAGTAGTGCACTATCTAGGGAATGGGGAGCCATTTGGGACAAAATGGTTCAGAAATACCAACATTAAGGGGTACCTTCTCTACCCAGTTTTTCATAAGGCAAAAAATGAATTGTAACTTTACCAAAACCCCCCCCAGTAAAAAAAGCCAACGTAATCACGGTTAAAGAGCCCCGTTAATAACCAAAAGTGGGCTCTTAAACCTTTTACCGCAGGTGGTTTCATTCCTTTCTGTGAATGAATGCAGTTATGTGGCCTGTTTTAGACCGTGCCTCTCCACCGTAGGGGAAGGGTTTCCCATCGTCCCATTTCCCCATAGGGGAGAAGGGCCCCCCCCCCCCCCTTTTTTTTCCCCCCCCCCCCCTTTCCCCCCTCCTCCTTCTCCTCCTCCCCTCCTGCTTTTACTCTCCGGTCCCCCTCACCCTCCCCCTTTTCCCCCCTCTCACCCCTTCCTCTTTTCTGGGGCTGAGATGGGGGAACCCTTTTGCTGTCAATTGGCATTGGGGGGGGTTTCCGGGGCGCTCTGCCTGAAAGGGTCATGGGGTTCGGGGCTTTGAAGAACTTGAAAAAAGGGAGGGGGGAACCCGGACACCCCAAAACCCCCCCCCCCAACCCCCCCTTTTTTTTCCCCCCCCCCCTTTCCCCCCCCCCCCCCAAAACCCCCCCCCCCCCAAAACCCCCCCCCTTTTTTTCCCCCCCAAACCCCCCCCCCCCCCCTACCCCCCCCCCTAAAAACCCCCCCTTTTTCCCCAACCCCTGCCCCCAACCCCCCCTCACCCCCCCAACCCCCCCCTCAAACCCCCCCCCCCCAAAACCCCCCCTTTTCCCAAAAACCCCCCCCCCCAAAAAACCCCCCCCAATTCCCTTCCCCTTTTCCCCCCAAAATTTAAACCCCCCCCCCTTTTTTTTTTTCCCCCCCCCCCCAACCCCCCCCCAAAAAACCCCCCCCCCCAACCCCCCCCCCAACCCCCCCCCCCAAAACCCCTTTTCCCCCCCCAAACCCCCCCCCCCCCAACCCCCCCCCCCCCAACCCCCCCCCCCCCCCCCCCCCAACCCCCCTTTTCCCCCCCCCCCCCCCCCCCAAAAAACCCCCCCCCCCCCCCCCCCCCCTACCCTCCTTCCTTCCCTCCTTTTCCCCAACCCCCCCTCCTTCCTCACTCTCCCCTCCTTTCCCCTTTCCCCAACTTCCTCTCCTTCCTCAACTTCCTCTCCTTCCTCTCCTCAAACCTCCTCTCCTGTGGCCTTTACCTCAGACTAACAACTCTCAAAGTGAACCTGCCATGTGGTTTGGTTACTAACATCTCTCAAAGTGAACCTTTCGTGTGGTTTGGTTTGGTTGTTGGTTAAAACTATGATAAAAACTTGTGTAATACTGCTATGTTCTGTGTAACCCACAAGTCTCCTGAAACGGTTGTGTTGACAGCAGGATGTGATATAGAGGAGGACTGAGGGAGGTCTCTTCTTCTATTGTGATGTAGAGGAGGACTGAGGGAGGTCTCTTCTTCTATTATGTTGTAGAGGAGGACTGAGGGAGGTCTCTTCTTCTATTATGTTGTAGAGGAGGACTGAGGGAGGTCTCTTATTCTATTATGATGTAGAGGAGGACTGAGGGAGGTCTCTCTTCTATTGTGATGTAGAGGAGGACTGAGGGAGGTCTCTCTTCTATTGTGATGTAGAGGAGGACTGATGGGAGGTCTCTTCTTCTATTGTGATGTAGAGGAGGACTGAGGGAGGTCTCTCTTCTATTATGATGTAGAGGAGGACTGAGGGAGGTCTCTCTTCTTCTATTGTGATGTAGAGGAGGACTGAGGGAGGTCTCTCTTCTTCTATTGTGATGTAGAGGAGAACTGAGGGAGGTCTCTCTTCTATTATGATGTAGAGGAGGACTGAGGGAGGTCTCTCTTCTATTGTGATGTAGAGGAGGATTGAGGGAGGTCTCTCTTCTATTGTAATGTTGTAGAGGAGGACTGAGAAAGGTCTCTCTTCTATTGTGATGTTGTAGAGGAGGACTGAGGGAGGTCTCTCTTCTTCTATTGTGATGTAGTGGAGGACTGAGAGAGGTGTCTCTGCTATTGTGATGTAGAGGAGGACTGAGGGAGGTCTCTTCTTCTATTATGATGTAGAGGAGGACTGAGGGAGGTCTCTTCTTCTATTATGATATAGAGGAGGACTTAGGGAAGTCTCTCTACTATTGTGTTTTAGAGGAGGACTGAGGGAGGTCTCTTCTTCTATTGTGATGTTGTAGAGGAGGACTGAGGGAGGTCTCTCTTCTTATATTGTGATGTAGTGGAGGACTGAGAGAGGTGTCTCTGCTATTGTGATGTAGAGGAGGACTGAGGGAGGTGTCTCTGCTATTGTGATGTAGAGGAGGACTGAGGGAGGTCACACTCTCTTCCTAAAGAGATTATCAATGAAACAGATGTGGATAGATAAAGGTTGAATGAGGTGACAGTCTGTTTCTATACTGTGTTCTGATGTAGAGGAGGACTGTGTCAGTGAGTCTGTTTCTATACTGTGTTCTGATGTAGAGGAGGACTGTGTCAGTCTGTTTCTATACTGTGTTCTGATGTAGAGGAGGACTGTGTCAGTCTGTTTCTATACTGTGTTCTGATGTAGAGGAGGACTGTGTCAGTCTGTTTCTATACTGTGTTCTGATGTAGAGGAGGACTGTGTCAGTCTGTTTCTATACTGTGTTCTGATGTAGAGGAGGACTGTGTCAGTCTGTTTCTATACTGTGTTCTGATGTAGAGGAGGACTGTGTCAGTCTGTTTCTATACTGTGTTCTGATGTAGAGGAGGACTGTGTCAGTGAGTCTGTTTCTATACTGTGTTCTGATGTAGAGGAGGACTGTGTAAGTGAGTCTGTACTGTGTTCTGTGTGTCTGTCCTCCTCCCCTCAGGAGGCAGTGTTCTTCAGCTGTGGAGAGAGTCTGAGCAATAAAGGTATGACCTACCTGACCAACTCCCTCTTCGACTATCGCTCCCCAGAGAACAACGGAGTCAGAGCCCAGTTCATCCTGGATGCCACCAACCACAAGGTCAGAACTCACACATGCCTGAATTATAGTACGGAATTATTATCATCATATTACGCATTACTGCCATCTCCTATGTACTGTATCTGGGCTACAATCTTTACATTAAAACTCAACCTGTTAGTAGAAGCTATCCTCATCAACCTTATCAACCTGTTAGTAGAAGCTATCCTCATCAACCTTATCAACCTATTAGTATAAATTCCCCAAAAACCTTATAAACCCGTTAGTAGAAAAATATTTCCCCAAACAACCCCCTCAACCTGGTTTGTAGAAAACTTTTTAATCAAAACCCGTTAGTAAAGCATTTCCCCATCAACCTGTTATAGAAGCTATCCTTTATAAAAAGTTAGTAGAAGTATCCTAATAACCTCCCTAACCTGTTAGTAGAAGCATCCTAATCAACCTGTTAGTAGAAGCTATCCCAATTTAAAATTAAACAAAACCCGTTAAATGAAGCACCCATCAAACCCAATAAAACCCGGTTTGTAGAAGCTATCCCAAACAACCTATCAAAACCCGGTTTGTAGAAAACTATCCTAATCAAACCTGTTAGTATAAGCTATTTCCCCCAAACCAAAACCCAATCCAAACCCTTTTGTAGAAGCATCCTAATCCAAAACCCAATCAACCGGGGAGTAGAAGCATCCTAATCAACCCCCCAAAAAACCTTTTTAGTAGAAGATCCTAATCAAAAATCATCAAAACCGTTTGTTTGAAGTTTCCAAAACAACCTGTAAATAGAGGGCCATCCCCCCATCAAAAATCTTTAACCTGTTTGGAGAAGCTAAACCCCAATCAACCTGTTAGTGAAAATATCTAATCAAAACCCCTAAACCCGTTTGTAGGGAAATATCCCCCAAACAATTTTGTTAGTAAAGACCCCAATCAAACCCCTTAAAAATGTTTGTAGAAACTACCCAATCAACCCCAAACCCGTTAGTAGAAGCTATTCCCAATCAAAAAGGAAGGGAGAGGCTATATAATCAACCCGTTAGTAGGGCCCATCCCAAACAACCTGTGGTAAAGCTATCCTAACAAATGTTAGTAGGGCTATCCAAAAACCTTTGGTTTGGGAATTTTCCTAATCAAAAATGTAGTAGAGGCTATCCTAATCAACCTGTTAAAAAGAAGCTATCCTAATCAAAACCCGTTTGTTGGGAAACTATTCCCAATTTAACCTGTTAGTAGAAGTATCCTAATCAAAAATGTTAGTTTGAAAATTTTCCAATCAAACCCGTTAGTAGAAGCTATCCTAATTTAAAAACCCGTTAGTAGAAGCTATCCTAATCAACCGTTTGTAGAACTATCCTAACCAAAATTTTTAGTTGAAATATCCCAATCAACCCGTTGGTAGAAGCTATCCTAATCAACCCGTTAGTAGAGGCTTTTCCTAACAACCTGTTAGTAAAGCTACCCAATAACCGTTAGTAGAAGCAAACCCAATAACCTTTAAACCTTTTTAGTTTGAAGCTATCCTAATCAAAAAGAGTAGAAAGCATCCTAATCAACCTGGTTTGTAGAAACAATTTCCCAATCCAAAACCCGTTTGAGGAAGCTAAACCTAATCAACGGTTTGTAGAAGCTATCCTAACAACCTGGTTAGTAAAAAGCTATCCCCAACAAACCCGTTGGTTTAAGCTACCTAATCAACCTTTAGTAGAAAACTATCCTAAAAAAACCCGTTAAATAGAAGCTATCCTAATTTAAACCCGTTAGTTTGAAGCTATCCAATCAACCTGTTAGTTGAAAACATCCCAACAAAAATGTTAGTAGAAGCTATCCAATCAAAACCCGTTAGAGAAGTATCCTAATCAACCCGGTTTGTAGAAGCTATCCTAAAAAACCTGGTTGTAGAAGCTTTTCCCAATAAACCCGTTAGGTTGGAAAACTATCCTTAAAAACCCGTTAGTAGAAGCTTTCCCAAAAATTTTAGAAGAAACCCAATTTAAAAATCATCAACCTGTTGTAGAAAAAAATTTCCTTTAAACAAAACCGTTAGGGATAAGCAAACCCAAATCAACCTCATCAACCGTTAGTTGAAGCTATCCTAAAACAACCCGTTAGTATAAACTATCCTAATCAAAAATCATCAAACCCGTTAGTAGAAGCCCCAATTCCCAATCAAAAATCTCAACCCGTTAGTAGAAGCTTCCTAACAAAAACCTTTGGGGAAGCATCCTAATCAACCTCCCTCAACCGTTAGTAGAAGCTGTCCTAATCAACCCGTTAGTAGAAACTTTTCCAATTTAAAACCCCATCAACCTGTTTGTAGAAGTTTTCCTAAACAACCTGTTTAGTAGAAAAACTATCCTTCCCAAACCCGTTAGAGAAGCATCCTTATCAACCCGTTAGTAGGGAAGGGATCCTAATCAACCTAAAAACCGGGTTGTAGAAGCTATCCCAATTAACCTGTTAGGGAGAAGTATCCCCACAATCTAATCAACCCGTTAGTAGGGAAACTTTTCCTATCAAAAATAATCAACCTGTTAGTAGAAGGCTATCCTTTAATTTAAACCCCAAACAAAAACCCGGTTTGAGAAGCTATCCTAATTTAAACCTTTTTTTGTAAAGCTACCCCATCAAAAAATTTAACCCGTTTGAGAAACTTCCCAATCAAACCCAATCAACCCGTTTGTAGAAGCTATCCTAAATCAACTCATCAACCTTTAGTAGAAATATCCCAATCAACCTCATCAAAATGTTAGTGAAGTACCTAATCAACCCGTAAATAGAGGCCCTTTTTCCCATCAACCCCTCAAAAACCCGGGTTTGTAGAAGCTACCCCCAATAACCTGGTTTTGTAGAAGCTATCCCAAAAACCCATAAAAACCCGGTTTTTTAGAAGCATCCTAATCAATTTTTAGTAGAAGTAACCCCAAAAACCTCTTTAACCCCCGTTTGTAGAAACTACCCTAATCAAACCTAAACAACCCGTTAGTAGAAGCTATCCTAAAAAAAACCTGTAATAGAGGCTATCCTAACAACCTTTAGTTTGGGTATCCAATCAAAAACCCGTTGGGAGAAGCCCTTTTCCCAATTTAAACCCGTTAGTTTGAAAGGGATCCTAACAAAACCCGTTTGGGGAAGTATTAATCAACCCGTTTTTAGGGCTTTTCCAATCAAAGTTGTGAAAACTACCTAATAACCTGTAGTTGAAGCTTCCAATCAAAACCCGGGGAGAGAGCTTCCTAATCAAATGTTAGAGAAAACATCCCAAACACCTGTTAGTAGAAGCTTTCCCAATAAACCGTTAGTAGAAGGGTATCCTAATCAACCCGTTTTGTGAAGCTATCCTAACAAAAATTTTTAGTTTAAGCTAAACCCAACAACCTGTGGGGAAAAACATCCTAAACAAACCCGTTTGTGAGGGGTTTTCCTAACAAACCGTTTGTTTGAAACTATTTCCCAATAAACCCTTGGAGAAAACAAACCTAATCAACCTCACAACCCCCGTTTGTTTAAGCTTTCCTAAAACCCGTTTGTAAAGGTTTCCTTTAAACAAACCGTTAGTAGAAACTATCCTAATCAAACCCTTTTTAGTGAAGTATCCTAATCCCAAAAAGTTTGTGAATTTTCCCAAACAACCTTTTGTTTGAAGCATCCTAATCAAAACCTTAGTTGAAAATATCCTAATCAACTGTTTTGGGAGAAAACTACCTAAAACAAAAGGTTGTAGAGGCTATCCCAATTTAAACCGGGTTTGTTTGAAGCTATCCTAATCAACCTGTTAGTTGAAGCTATCCTAATCCAACCCCGTTTGTAGAGCTATTTCCAAACAACCCGTTAGAGAAAAAATCCTAATCAAAATGTTTGGAGAAGCATCCTAATCAACCCGTTAGTAGAAGCTATCCTAACAACCCGTTAGTTGAAGCTATCCTAATCAACTGTTAGTAGAAAACTAAACCTAAATTATTTGAAGCAAACCTAATCAACCCCATTAAAATGTTAGTAGAAGTAATTCCAATCAAACCCGTTGTTAAGCAAAAACCCAATCAACCATCAACCGGTTTTGTTTTAAGCTTTCCCAATCAAACCGTTAGTATAAAACTTCCTAAACAACC
Source organism: Coregonus sp. 'balchen' (assembly GCA_902810595.1). Lineage (NCBI taxonomy): Eukaryota > Metazoa > Chordata > Actinopteri > Salmoniformes > Salmonidae > Coregonus > Coregonus sp. 'balchen'. The sequence continues at coordinate 49,881,588 of LR778269.1, forward strand.
TCACAACCGGGTTTGTAGAAGCAATCCCAATCAACCTAAAAAACCTTTTTAGAGAACTAAACCTAATCAAACCCCTTAGGGAAGCTATCCCAATAAAACCCATCAACCGTTAGTAGAAGCTTCCTTTAAACAACCTGTTAGTAGAAAAAATACCTAATCAACCTAACAACCTTTGGTAGAAGCTTCCTAACCAGGCCCCAAAACCAAAAAGGTTTGTTTGAACTTTTCCTAATCAACTGTTAGTTTGAAAAATATCCTAATAACTAATTTTTAAAATGTTTGTGAAGCATCCTAAAACCCAAACCCCATCAACCTGTTGTAGAAGCTATTTCCCAATCAAACCGGGGAGTAGAAAATTCCCAATCAAAATCATCAAAATTTTAGTAGAAGCTACCTAATCAACCGGGTTTGTAGAAGCATCCCAATCAACCTTTTTGTAGAAACATCCTAAACAACCTGTTAGTAGAAGCTATCCCAATCAAACCCCATCAACCTGTTAGTTTGAGTTATCCTAATCAACCTCATAAAACCGTTAGTAGAAGCTATCCTAATCAAAAATGGTTTTGTAGAAAGTATTTCCCAACAACCTGTTAGTAGAAGCTTATCCTTAAACAAAATCATCAACCTGTTTTGTAGAAGTATCCTAATCAACCTAAACAAACCCGTTAGTAGAAGCTTCCAACAACTTTTTTAGTCGAAAACAACCCAATTTAACCTCATCAACCTGTTTGTAGAAAACTACCTAAAACAAACCCCGTTAGTAGAAAACTTCCTAAACAACCTGTTAGGGAGAAGCGATCCCCCCAAACAACCTGGGTTTGTAGAAGCTATCCTAAAACAACCCCGGTTTGTAGAAGCAAAAACCCAATTAAAAAATCATAACCTGTTTGTAGAAACTATCCAATCAACCTGTTTGTAGAAACCCATTTTATCAACCCGTTTTAGAGGCTATCCTAATCAAAAAAGTTGGGGAGAAGCTATCCTAATAAAACCCCCAGTGAGGCATCCTAATCAACCTGTTTGTAGAAGCATCCTCTCAACCTGGTTGTAGAAGGATCCTAAAAAACCTCTCAACTGTTGTAGAAACTATCCTAATCAACCGGGTTTGTAGAAAAGCTATCCCAATCAACCTGTTAAATAGAAAACTATTTCCCAATCAAAATGTTAGTAGAAGATTTCCCAATCAAACCCGGGTTTGTAGAAGCTATCCTAAACAACCGTTAGTAGAAACTATTTCCCCATCAAACTGTTTGGAGAAGCTACCTCATAAAATGTTAGTTTGGAAAACATCCAATCAACCTTTATCAACCCGTTAGTAGAAGGGTATCCTAAACAACCCCCGTTAGTAGAAGCTATCCCCATCAAACTAATCAACCTGTTTGGAGAAGTATCCCATCAACCTAAAAACAAAAGTTAGTAGAAAACTTCCTAATCAACCTCATCAAAACCCGGTTTTAGAAACCAAAAACCCAATCAACCCCCAAACAACCCGTTAGTAGAAGCTATCCTAAACAACTGTTTGAAAGCAAACCTAATAACCTTTATCAACCTGTTTTGGTTTAAGCTTTCCCAATCAACCCCGTTTGTATAAGCTATCCCAATCAACCTAAACAACCTTGTTGAAAAAAGCCAAACCCAATCCCCCTCATCAACCCGTTTGTAAAAAAACTATCCTAATTTAACCCGTTAGTGGAAACTATCATAATCAACCTCATAACCTTTTTAGTAAGGGAAAATATCCAATCAACCCTTTTGAGAAAAAATTTAAATCAACCCCATTTAACCTTTTGTAGAAGCCCATTTCCCAACCAGCCTCATAACCCCCTTTGTAGAAAACTTTCCCAATCAAATGTTTGTAGAAAATATCCTAATTTAAACCTAACAACATGTTTGTAGAAGCATCCTAACCCCAAACCCCATCAAAATGTTAGTAGAAGCTATCCCAATTTAAAAATGGTTTGGAGAAAACTTTTTCCAATCAAACCCGTGTAGGAAAACTTCCAACCCCCTAAACAACCTGTTAGTTTGAAAATATCCTAATTTAAACCCTTTTAGTTTGAAGGTATCCTAATCAAACCTTTTTGTAGAAAAACCTTTCCCAAACAACCTGTTAGTAAAAGCTATCCTAATCCCAAACCCCAAAAAACCTGTAGGGAGAAACTATCCAATAAAACCCGTTAGAAAAAGCTATCCTAATCAACCTTTTAGTAGAAGCTATCCTAATTAACCCGTAAAAAAGCTATCCTAACAACCTCACAACCTGTTAGTAGAAGCTTTCCCAATCAAAATCATTTAACCCGTTTAGAAAAAGATCCCAAACACCCGTTAGTAGAAAAATACCAATCAACCTATTTAACCCCGTTTTGTGAAGCTATCCTAATCAACCTCATCAACCCCGTTAGTGGGAAACTATCCTTTAAACAAACCTTTTCAACCGGTTTGAGAAAGCTACCTAATAACCTAAACAACCTGTTTGTAAAAAGCTATCCTAATCAACCCCCATCAAAATGTTAGTAAAAAAGCTTCCCCAAATCAACCCCATCAAAATGTTAGTAGAAACATCCTAATCAACCTTATCAACTGTTAGTAGAAACTATCCTAATCAACCGTTAGTAGAAGCTATCTAATCAAACCCGTTTGGGAGAAACTATCCTAATCAACCTTTTTAGTTTGAACATCCTAAAACAAACCCGTTTTGTGAAGCTATCCTAAACAAAATGTTTGGGGAAGCATTTAACAACCTTTTTGTGGGGGCTATCCTTAACCGGGTTTGTAGAAGTACCTTTTCAACCGTTTGTAGGGAAACAAACCTAAAACAAACCCCCTCAAAATGTTTGTTTAAGGTTTTTAATAACCCGTTAGTAGAAGCTATCCCATTTAACCTGTTAGAGAAAACTATCTAATCAAAACCGGAAATGAAGCTATCCTAATTAACTGTTAGAGAAACTATTTTAATCAACCCGTTATAAAGCATCCTAATCAAAACCCGTTAGTTTTGGGAAACTATCCTAATTTAACCCGTTGGGTTTGAAGCTATTTTAAACAAACCCGTTAGTAGAGGTACCTAATAAAAAGTTTGTAGAAGCTTTCCAATTTAAAATGTTAGTTGAAGCTATCCTAATCAAAAAATGTTTGTTTTTAAAACTATCCCAAACCAAAATGTTGGAGAGTATCCCAATCAACCCGTTAGTAGAAGTATCCTAATCAACTGTTAGGGAGGGAAAGCTATTTCCAATCAAAACCGTTAGTTGAAATATCCTAATCAACCTGTTAGTAGAAAATATCCTAATTTTTAGGAAACAACCTAATCAACCTCCCCAACCCGTTTGTAGGGAAACTTCCCAATCAAAATGGTATAAACAAACCTTTAAACAAACCCCCCATTTAACCGGTTTGTTGAAGCTTTTCCTAATCAACCCGTTAGTATAAGCATCCTAATCAACCTCATCAACCTGTTTGTAGAAGCAACCCAATCAACCTCATCAAAGTAGTAGAAGCCCATCCTAATCAACCCGGGTTTGGGAAGCTTCCTAATTTAAAATCATAACCTGTTTGTAGAAAACTGTTTTAAACAACCTGTTGGGAGAAACCATCCAATCAACCTCATAAACCCGTGGAGAAGCTATCCCAATCAACCCCGTAGTAGAAGTATCCTCATCAACTGTTTAGTAGAAGCTTTCCCCAAAAAACCTGTTAGTAGAAGCATCCTTTAAACAAACCCCACAAACCGTTGTTTGAAAAATATCCCAATCAACCCGTTAGTAGAAGTACCTTCAAACTAATCAACCGGTTTGAGAAGCACCTACAACCTAACAACCGGGTTTGTAGAAGAAAGCTATCCTAATTTAACCTTTCAACCCCGTTAGTAGAAGCATCCTAATAACCCGTAGAAAAGCTATCCCCCTCAACCTAATTTAAACCTTTTTAGTAGGAAAACTTCCTAATCAACCCCAATCAACTGTTAGTTTGAAAACTATTTCCCAATTTTAAAAAATTTAACCTGTTAGTAGAAGCTATCCTAATCAAACCTTTTAAAACCCGGTTTGAGAAAGCTATCCTAATCAACCTGTAAGGAGAGGGGTTTCCTCATCAACCTCTTTAACCTGTTGTTTGAAATAAACCCAATCAACCTGGTTTGTAGAAGCTATCCTAACAACCTCATAACCGTTAGTAGAAAACTTCCTAATTTAATTGTTAGTTTGAAAGCTTTCCCCAAAACAACCCTTCAAAATGTTAGTAGAAGCTACCCAATCAAAACCCCATCAACCTTTAGTAGAACTAACCTTTAAAAAACCGGAAAATAGAGGGATTTCCAATCCAAACCCGTTAGTAGAGGCTATCCTAATCAACCTGTTGGTAGAAAACTATCCTAATCAACCTGTTAGTGAGGCTATCCTAATAACATGTTGGGGAAAAAAGCATCCCAATCCCAAACCCGTTAGTAAGGGGTATCCTAATAAACCCGTTGTAGAAGCTATCCTAATAAACCCTTTGTTTAAGTTTTTTAATCAAAACCCTTTTTAGAAAACTTCTAATCAAAAAATGTTAGTAAAAAACTATCCTAAACAAAAAGTTAGTAGAAACTATTAATCAAAACCCGTTAGTTTGAAAAGCTATTCCCAATCCAAAATGTTAGTAAGAAGCTTTTCCTAATCAACCTGTTAGTTGAAGCTACCCAAATCAACCCGTTGGTTAAAAAAGCTATCCCAATCAACCCGGGTTGTAGGGCAAACCCAATAACCGGAGTAGAAACTTCCTAATCAACCGTTAGTAGAAGCAAAAACCAACAACCCCAAACAAAACCCGTTAGTTTTAAGTATCCTAATCAACCTGTTAGTAGAAGCTATCCTAATCAACCGGGTTTTGTTTGAAGCTTTTCCTAATCAACCCGTTGTAGAAGCTTCCTAACAACCTGTTAGTAGAAGCTTTTCCAATCAAAACCGTTAGTAGAAAACTATCCTAATAAAACCCGTTAGTTTAAGCTATCCTAATAAACCGGGGGTAGAAGTATCCTAACAAAACCCGTTTGTAAAAGGCTATCCCAATCAACCCGTTAGTAGAAGCATCCTAATCAACCCGGAGTTTAAGCTATCCCAATCAACCTGTTTAAGAAGCTATCCTAAAAACCTGTTAAATAGAAGCTATCCTAATCAAAAATTTAGTAAAGGGAAACTACCTTTTCAACCTGTTTTGAGAAGCCCAAAACAACCTTTTTAGTTAAGCTTCCCAATCAAAATGGTTTGAGAAGGGTATCCTAAATTTTTTAGAAGCCCAAAAAAAATCAACCTCATAAAACCCTTAGTGAAGCTTTCCTAACAAAAGGTTTGTTTAAAAAACCTAACAACCCCATAACCTGTTAGTTTAAATTTTCCAAACAACCTGTTGGGATAAGGTATCCTAATCAACCTATCAAACCCGGTTTGAAAAAAGGCCCAAACCTAATCAACCTCATTTAACCTTTTTGAGAAGCTATTTCCCAAAACAACCCGTTGGGAAGCTTTTTAAAACAACCTCATAAAATTTTTAGTAGAAAACTGCCTAATAAAACCGGTTTGTAGAAAAAAAATCCTAATCAACCTCATCAACCTGTTGAGAAACTATCATAACCAGGGCCCCATCAAACCCGTTAGTAGAAGAAATCCTAATCAACCTGTTGTAGAAATATCCTAATCAAACCCAATCAACCTGTTAGTGAAGCTATCCTAAAACCAAAACCTTTACAACCTGTTAGTAGAAAACTTTCCCAAAACAAAATTTTTTAGTAGAAGCTATTTCCCAATCAAATCATCAATTGGGAGTAGAAGCTATCCCAATCAACCTGGTTTTGAGAAGCTACTAATCAACCTTTTGTAGAAGCTATCCTAATCAACCCGTTAGTAGAAGCATCCTAATCAACCTCTCAACCCGTTAGTAGAAGCTATCCTAACAACCCCCATCAACCCGTTAGTTGAAGCTACCTAATCAACCCGGTTTGTAAGGGAAACATCCTAATTTAACCGTAGTAGAAATATCCCAATAACTCCTCAAACCCCCTTTTTGGAGAAGATATCCCAAACAAACCCAATCAACCTGTTAGTAGGGCTATCCTAAAACAACTTTTTAGTCGAAAACAATCCCAATCAACCTGTTTGTAGAGGCTTTCCTAAACAAAACCCGTTAATAGAAGGGGATTTCCAAACAAATTGTTAGTAGAAGTATCCTAATCAAAAACCCTTTTTAGTAGAGGCTTTTTCCCAAACAAAACCTTTTTATTTGAAGCTAAACCTAATCAACCTTTCCCCAAACCCGTTAGTAGCGGGTATTTTCCAAACAACCCGTTAGGAGAAGCTTTTCCCAATCAACCTGTTAGTAGAAAACTATCCTAATCAACCCGTTAGGAGGAAACTTCCTAATAAAACCGTATTTGAAGCAAACCTTAATCAACCTCATCAAACCGGGTAGAAGCTATCCCAATAACCCTGTTAGAGAAGCATCCTAATCAACCCGTTTTGTAGAGGCCCTTTTTTTCCCAAAACAACCTGTTTAGAAGTATAATCAAAACCCGTTTGTTTGAGGTTTAATCCAACCCCGTTGGGAGAAGCATCCTCATCAAAATGTTTGTAGAAACATCCTAAACAAAACCCCATCAACCTTAGTAGAAAAAATCTTCCCAATAATGTTAGTGAAACTATCCTAATTTCCCCCTTTAGTGAAGGTATCCAATAAACCCCGTTTGTAGAAGCTATTTCCCAATAAACCCGTTTGTAGAAGGGGTATTTCCCAATCAACCCGGGTTTGTGAACTATCCCCATCAACCTGTTAGAGGGAAACATCCTCATCAAAACCCGTTAGAGAAAGAACTATCCTAACAACCTCCTCAACCCGTTAGTAGAAAATATCCCAACAACCCGGGAGAGAAGCTTTTCATCAAAATCTAATCAACCTGTTAGTAGAAAACATCCTCATCAAACCCAATAACCTGGTTTGTGAAGTATCCAATAACCTCATCAACCTGTTATTAAAAAGCCCAAAAACCCAATCAACCCAAACAACCTGTTTGTTTGAAGCTATCCTAATAAAGTTTGTAGAAGCCAAACCCAATCAACCTAAACAACTGTTAGTTGAAGCTATCCTAATCAACCTGTTTGTAAAACTTTTCCCCAAACAAACCCCCATCAACCTGTTAGTAGAAGCCCAATTTTTAATCAACCTCATCAAACCGGGTTTGTGGGAAATATCCCAATCAAACCCCCTTTGTGGAAGCTATCCAATCAACCCATTTAACCCTTTGTAGAAGCTATCCTTTAAACAAAACCCGTTAGTAGAAAAAATTCATTTAAACAACCCCATTTAACTGTTTGTAGAAGCATCCAACCAGCCTCATCAACCGTTTGTAGAAGCTATTCCCCTTTAAAAAGTTAGTAGAAAAATTTTCCTAATCAAACCCAATTTAACATGTTAGTAGAACATCCTAACCAACCTCATAAACCCGTTTTTAGAAGCTATCCCAATCAAAATGGGTTTGTAGAAGATCCTAATAACCGTTAGTTTGAAGGGATCCCAACAACCCCATTTAAACCGTTAGTAGAAGCTATCTAAACCCAAACCCGTTGGGAGAAAACACCCAATTTAACCTTTTGTGAAGGGTATCCTAATTTAACCTTTTTAGTAAAAAGCTTTTCCTAAACCCATAACCGTTCGTTTAAAAGCTATCCTAATCAACTTTAGTAGAAACTTTTCCTAACAACCTGTTAGTTTGAAGCTACCTAATTTAATGTTAGTAGAAAGCATCCTTTTCAACCTCATCAAAGGGTTTGTAGGGAAAATTTCCCAATCAACCTGTTAGTAGAAGTATCCCAATCAAACCCCATCAACCCGTTGTAGAAATATCCCAATAAAACCCCCCAATTTAACCTTTGTAGGAAAACTATCCCAATCAAACCCTTTCAAACCTGTTAGTAGAAGCTTTTCCAAACAACCCCTCAACCCTGTAGTTAAAAAAGCATCCTAAACAACCCTCAACCCGTTAGTAGGCTTCCTAATCAACCTTTATTTAAAATTTTTAAGAAATATCCTAATCAACCTTATCAACCTGTTTTGTAGAAAACATCCTAATCAACTTTTTAGTCGAAGCAAACTTTAAACAACCTCATTAAAAATGTTAGAGAAACTATCCTAATCAACTTGTTTGTAGAAGTATCCTAAACAACCTGTAGTAAAAAAGCAAAACCCAATCAACCTCATAACCCGTTAGTGAAGCTATCCTAATCAACCTTTTTAGTAGAAGTACCTAATCAACCATCAACCCGTTAGTTTGAAGCTATCCCAAACAACCTGTTAGTAGAAGAAACCTAATCAATTGTTAGTCGAAAACAATTTAATCAACCTGTAGTAGAAGCTATCCTAATCAACTTGTTTTGTTTGAAGCTAATTTTCCCAATCAAAAGTTTGTAGAGGCTTTTCCTTTAAACAACCCCCGTTAGTAGAAGCTATCCTAATCAACCTCAAACAACCGGGTTTGTAGAAGGAAAACCTAATCAACCCGTTAGTAGAAGCTATTTCCCAATAAAACCCGTTAAATTAAAAAACCTTAATTTAATTTAACCCGTTGTAGAAGTATCCCAAAACAACCTGTTTGTTGAAGCATTTCCCAATCAATGTTAGGAAAAAGCTCCCAATCAACCTGGTTTGTAGAAGCTATCCTAATCAACTGTTAGTAGAAACTATCTAAACAACCTCATCAAATGTAGAGAAAACACCTAATCAACCCCATTTCCCCCCTTTGTAGAAACCCACCAATCAACCTGTTAGTAAAAAGCTTCCTAAACAAAACCCGTTAGTAAAAGCTATCCTAATCAAAATGTTAGTGAAAATATCCTAATTAACCTGGGTTTGGAAGCTATCCTAATCAACCTTTAACCTGTTGTAGAAAACCATCTAATTTAAAATGGGTTTGTAGAAAAAATCCTAAACAAAAAAACAACTGTTAGTAGAAGTATCCTAAAACAACCTGTTTGTTTGAAAGCTTCCCAATTTAAAATCATCAACCGTTAGTAGAAAACTATCCTAAATTTAAACCCGTTAGTAGAAGTATCCTTTAAACAAACCCGTTAGAAAAACTATCCTAACAAACCCGGGAGTAGAGGCTTTTCCTAAAAAACCTGTTATAGAAGCTATCCTTTAAACAAAACCCCATCAACTTTTTAGTAGAAACTATCCTAAGAACCCGTTAGTAGAAATATCCTAAAACAACCTGTTAGTTTAAAAAATATCCCCAAACCGTTAGTAGAAAACATCCTAATCAAACCCGTTAGTTGAAGTATCCCAATCAACCTGTTAGTAGAAGTATCCCAAAAACCGGGGTAGGAGCTATCTAATTTAAAACCCGTTAATAGAAGCTTCCCATCAACCCGTTAATAGAAAGCATCCCAATCAACTTGTTAGTAGAAGCATCCCAATCAAAATGTTTAGAGAGGCTATCCTAATCAACTGGGATTTGGGCTATCCTAATAACCTCATCAACCCTTTTGTAGAAACTACCTAAACAAACCCGTTAGAAGCTATTTCCCAAAAAACCCGTTAGTAGAAACATTCCCCCCTCAAAACCCGTTTTTTAGAAGCTTTTCCCAATTTAACCTGTTGGGAGAAAAACTATCAAATTTAAACCCGTTTGTTGGGAAACTATCCTAATAAAATTAGGAGAAGCTTTTTAAAACAACCCGTTGTAGAAGCATTTTCCAATCAAACCCGTTTTGTAGGGAAAATACCTAATAACCTGGTTTTAGAAGCTATCCTAATAACCTTTTTAGAAAAAAGCCCTTTTCAAAAAACCTGTTAGTAGGAAGCTATCCTAATCCAAAGTTTGTAGAAGCTTTTCCCAATTTAAAAAATGGTTTGTTTGAAACTATCAATCAAAACCTTATTTAACCTGTTAGTTTTGAAACTTTTCCTAATCAACCCGTTAGTAGAAGCCCATTTTAATCAACCTGTAGAGAAGCTATCCTAACCAACCTCATCAAAATGTGGGAGAAGCTATCCCAAACAACCTGTTAGTAGAAGCTTTTCCCAATCAACCTCATCAACCCGTTTTGTAGAAGCATCCTAATAACCCCCCTTAAATAGGGAAACTTCCTAAACAACCTCATAAAACCTTAGAGAAACTATCCTAATTTAAACCCGTTAGTAGAAGCTTTTCCTTTAAAAACCCCACAAAATGTTTGTAGAAAATTTTCCTAAAAACCCATCAAACCTTTTTAGTAGAAAACTATCCCAAACAAAAATGTTTGTAAAAAGCTATCCCAATCAAATGTTTTGTTTTTGAAGGATCCAAATTTTTAACCCGTAGTAAAAAAAGTTTTCCTAATTTAAAACCCCCTTTGTAGAAGCAAACCCCCAAACAACCTCATCAACCCGTTAGAGAAGCTATCCTAATCAAAAATGTTAGTAGAAAAATCCTCATCAACCTGTTGTAGAAGCTTTTCTAATCAAAAAGTTGTTTGAAGCTATCTAATCAACCTGTTAGTAAAGCATTTTCCAAACCCTCATAACGTTGTAGAAGCTATCCTAATAAAATGTTGTAAAGGGATTTCCCAATCAACCTCCCTTTTAAACCTGTTAGTAGAAGGAAACCTAATCAACCTGTTAGTAGGGAAACATCCTAACAAACCCCACAACCCGTTTTTGTAGAAAAAATCCTAATAAACCCCCATCAACCCGTTAGTAGAAGGGTATCCAATAAACCCGTTTAGAAACTATCCTTTAAACAACCCGTTTGTAGACAAACCTAATTTAAATGTTAGTGAAGCTTTTCCTAATCAACCTGTTAGTAGAATACCTTATCAACCTCATAACCTGGTTTGTAGAAAATTTTCCTAATCAACCGTTTGTAGAAGTATCCTCAAACAAACCCCCTTTAGGAAAAAGTATCCTAATAACCTGTTGTAGAAACTATCCAATCAACCTGTTTGTAGAAACTTCCCCAAACAACCTCATCCCAAAAAGTTAGTAGAAGCTTTTCCTTTAAACAACCGTTGAGAAGCTATCCTAATAAAAACCCTTATAGAAGCTATCCTTTTTAACCTGTTAGTAGAAGCTATCCTCATAACCCGTTTTGTAGAAGCATCCTCATCAACCGTTGGAAGCATCCCCAAACAACCGGTTTGTAGAAAGTATCCCCATCAACCCGTTTGTAGAAGCTATCCAAAACAACCCTTTTTAGAAAACTATCAACAACCTCATCAACCTGGTTTGTAGGAAGTATCCAATCAACCTGTTGTAGAAAACTATCCAATAACCTCATAAACCCGTTAGTAGAAGCTTCCCAATCAACCTGTTAGGAGAAATTCCTAATCAACCCCCATCAACCGGGTTTGTAAAAAGTACCTAATTTATTTTTTTTCCCCCTCAAAATGGTTTGTAGAAAACACCTAATCAACCCGTTAGTAGAAACTATCCTAATTTAAAAAATTAGTAGAAACTATTCCTAATCACCTGGTGAGTAGAAGCTATCCTCATCAACCTCATCCAAACCTGTTAGTAGAAGCTATCCTAATCAACCTGTTAGTAGAAGCTATCCTCATCAACCTGTTAGTAGAAGCTATCCTAATCAACCTGTTAGTAGAAGCTATCCTAATCAACCTCATCAACCTGTTAGTAGAAG